>NW_023611169.1:0-120482 GCF_013339725.1 Rhipicephalus microplus
CGTCTGTCCCTGAGGCATTCTCTTGGGCTCCGCTTGAATAGGAGAGATTTCGTGAGTTCGAAGACGTTGAGAAGCCGGAGTCACATCCAGTGCCCCATGATGAAACACTCGGAGGCTAAGGAGCGGTTCTCAAGAGAAACAGAAGCCCTCTCAATTGTCTGGGGTCCCGAAGTCTAATGGAGGGATGTGGCTATCGCATTCCTTACTTTGCCTTTGCCCAGTCACTGTGACGTTTTTGCTACAACATGTTCTGTTCACTTGTCGAACTATGGCAGATGACGTCTTTCCAGCAGCGTTTGCCTTTTTTTTCTTTTGCGTGTATTTGGTTTGTTAGCAAAATTTGTTCTATATTTACAGGTTTTCAGGTACTGGGTAAATTACCCCGCAAGCCACAACGGAAAATTCCTTTGTGCTGCTTAAAACCACCATTTAATGCAACCTGCGAACCAATAACGTCTTCATGGTTCTTTGACACTAAGGCGAGAATGTGTAGACTGCTGGCTCCAGGATTGTGCAACCGAGGCAACAACAAGTTCGCGTCTCACCAACAGTGCATGGAAGCCTGCAAGCGTATGTGAGCATTGCCCGTATAGTTATCATTTGCTCGTGAACCAAAGGCTCCTCTACAATATCTATCTATCTATCTATCTAGCTATCATCTATCTATCTATCTATCTATCTATCTATCTATCTATCTATCTATCTATTAATCAATCAGTCAATCAATCAATCAGTCTATCTATCAATATCTATCTATCTATCTATCTAAAAATCTATCTATCTATCTATCTATCTATCTATATATCTATCTATCTATCTATCTATCAATGCGTTTTGATAGAAGTGACTCTGTGCTTTAATGTGTGGGCATTCTTTAGATCAGAAAAAGAGTTATTTTTCATGCGCCAGTGTAGCCAAGCTCACTGAACGGTCTGGTGGTTACACAAAGACGTCGGTATATCTCGTCATCTTTGACTCAAAATGACAATAAGCAGCTACTGCTTAGTAGATTCGTATAAAGTCTACCCGCACAATACGTGGGGTCTGCAAAACCATTAACGTGCTTTTTTTGTCATACCATACTCTCTCTATAAGCTGCAAGGATGGTAAACTCTGTAGATTCAGAAAATGCCAAAGAGTTACAACCGTGCAAAGGGGGCGTTTTGTAATCTGGACAAAATGTTGTGAGTATACAAGCTGACGTGGGTCCTAACTTATTGTAGTTGGTTTCAGCTGTGACAAAGTATCATGTGCACGCATCATTTATGCAGTTTCTCAAAGAGGCGCAGAGGCGAAGGCCACAGGAATCTTTTACGGCAGAATTCCTATTAACTTTATGAAGATTCGAAGCATCTGTCGAGGTCGCTTGGTCCGGTGGCGTCCTCGCTTCACTGTGCATTCGCGTCCTCTCTTTCCTCTCGTACACTCCCTTTCGCCTCGCAACACCAATGCAGGCAGTGTCTGCAAGTCTACTACGCCCACCCCTTTTCTCTCCCCTTATCCCTTTCTACGACGCTTACACCCCCATTGTGCATGCAGGTGCCCTCCCCTTTTTTCACCTCACAAAACCTCACAAGTTTCTTCATAGGAAAAACTGATCGCTCGCACTGCACAAACGCACACTGGCCACCCCGCATATAGTGGCACTGGATCTTGACCTCCAAGGTAGGGTCGGTGGTATATTTCTCCTTTTTGTTGTTGAACAATAAAAATTGCTGGCGCAAGCGTTAACTAAAAGCAGGCTAGTTCAATCAGACTCTCTGTCTTTTAGTGCCTATTGGGAGGGATTAACATGTTCTAGTAGATAACACCAGTTTCTCACTGCGCGTTTTACGCCTCTGCAAGTTTGTGCTCAAGTTAGAAATACACAACACGACTAAAGAATTTTGGATGCTTAGGAAAGGTAAAGAAAAATCGGCAGATCCCACGTACCTGGAAATCGCCATTATGCGAAGCATGCAGAGGGTAGGTGACCGTGTTGCCTTTTTTTATTGAGCGACACGTCATGAAATGACGCTAAATATATGCGTGAATGTTGCGCGCACAGACATATCTACAAGAGTTGCAGATATTTATGTAACCACTTCTTTGCACTTGTGCAATGATGGCAACTGGAACATGCGCATTCGCAACACCAGAGGCTGATGCGATGCGCTGATTCTTGCGAGGATGCTGGCCCTGGACACCACTACATGAATCAGCTTTAGCGCATGGCAACTAACGACAATCGACGGCTGTATCAAAGGAGTACATATGTAATGGTCATCAAATTGATTGATTTGTGAGGTTTAGCGTCACAAAACCACCATATGATTATGAGAGACGCCGTAGTGGAGGGCTCCGGAAATTTCGACCACCTGGGGTTCTTAAACGTGCACCCAAATCTGAATACACGGGCCAACAACAATGCCGCCTCCATCGGAAATGCAGCCGACACAGCCAGGATTCAATCCCGTGACCTGTGGGTCAGCAGCGCAGTACCTTAGCCACTAGACCACAGTGGCGGTGCACGGTCATCAAATTGGGTGGGCAGCAATGCAACTACTATTGATGTTTCAGGAAGATTAACATTTATTTGAAAAGTAGTTCCCAGACCTTCGTAGCTCTGTGGTAAAATGGTTCATTGCCACGCAGAATACTTGGGTGCGATTCAAGCTGGGAACCAGAAATTTATTCTTTGCATTCGTCGGCTCAACGCTACCGATGTCGGGTAATTCATAATGCTGGTGCGTTAAAATTCCCTATGTGTGTTCTCGTCGTTCCTGGGTAGAAACTAAGCGTCACTCACCTGTGGCACATACCCGCATAGCAGTTGGACATACCCACCCATGGGTATGTGCCACTGTCTGGCTAGAAGTGTTTGACCACGTATGCGATGGGATTGTGACATTCTTCATATCTTGACCAGCACGTCATATTTATCAAACCATTTTACCCTCCCATGCTAATTTTGGTTCACGCCAAGTTAAGAGGGTGATCCCAGAAGCACCCAAACGTAAGCGGCTAGATAGATAGATAGATAGATAGATAGATAGATAGTAGATAGATAGATAGATAGATAGATAGATAGATAGATAGATAGAGAGATAGATAGATAGATAGATAGATAGATAGATAGAGAGATAGATAGATAGATAGATAGATAGATAGATAGATAGATTAGATAGATATATAGATAGATAGATAGATAGATAGATAGATAGATATATAGATAGATAGATATATGGCGCTCAAAGTCGCCGAAGTTGCTAATAATCTTCGCATTTAAATAGAAAGCCTCTCTACAACTGTCTCGTGGAAATAGATCCTCGACAGAGTGATGGAATCATGATCAACCCTGCCATCAGTCGCATTGCGATAGTTTTTGCAAATCGCTAATAACTTGTGAGACACACGATCCGTGTTCACACGAGCGTCACGATTTGATTGTTGCTGAAGCTATTGTATACATCGTTTATGCACTTCATCTTAATCTCTGCACTAATATATGGTTATTGCTTACTTCGCTGATAATTGCCATTCTCTTGGTGTGTACGTTTCATTACTGGATCCATGGCACTTGTTCGCTCCTGAGTTCACTGCGAAATAAACGTTATTTCAAGACGAATTTCATTTTTGTTACTCTGTTGCGGGAACCGTTGCTTGCCAAACATTCTTGTGATTAAAGAATAATCCCATCTTCCTCAGAATACCGGTATAGTACAATAAGATACCGTACAGTACAGGAGTGGTGTATAATGAAATTCACTGCATCCGTTCTTCTTATGTTACGTTTGTTTAATAGAAGGGTCGTCACGCGCTAGTTTTTGTAAATAATTTACTACACTATTCGCATACTTTTTTGTGAGTGTACGAAACTACAATTTCAGTAAGCCCAAGCCCGTACTTCCTAACCACTAATGCAGCTGGGCTCTTTCAAAGCATCAGATTTTAGGTACTCAAGGTGTTACCCCTGCTATTAATAAAAACTTTAGCATCAGATTTTAGGTACTCAAGGTGTTACCCCTGCTATTAATAAAAACTTTATACATTGGAAATATCTTCGGATAAAATTCTGCGTGTAAGCGCAGGTGGCCAACCCTTACAGGAACCTTTTTCAGACATGTTTTGCCAGCGTGGATAATTTTAAAAACAATATTAGATAGAAGAGAGCACTGAGCTCCGATTGGCAAGTTTTGTTCAAAGAACACGCGAAGAAACCCTCCTACTTTATTCAAAATGCGCACACAGACACAAAAAGAAATGCAAAACAAGAGATACAAGCTAATTCACTAAGTAGCATGTTGCATGTAGGCACCCGTAGCGAGTAATAAAGGACATTTGATTAGGAGGTTCCTATCAAGGTATCGCACTTTTTATAATATAGGGAACGAGATTGTGTGCTTATTCACCAGTGGTGAATGCAAACATACTGAACTGTATTCCTACCTGATGGCCTGGATAATCAGTTGATAGCTTAAATATTTGAAAAAAAAACCCAGGGGATAATTACGTCTGCGACAGTGATCCGCTATCAAGCGACCAGCTTTCACTAACTTGCACACAACAATAATGTTCTCATTTGGCTGATCATTGCGTCATCTGTAATAGGCGGGTGTATTATTAGAATTTCCCCAAGAAACTCTATTGTTCCAAACAACAGCCATGGCAGTTTATAAAAGCGTAGTGCATGGTTTTTTTCCCTGCTCTCATCTTTTTGTGGTGTTATTTTTACAAGGCAGAATATCATTTTGAGCTTAACACGGGCCGAGAAAAACAAACAGAAAGAACATTGTACTTTTCACTTTAGTTACGCCATGTCGCAGAAAAACCATCAGAATCAACTAGCCGGACCTTCTTTGGTAATTTATTTAGAAAAATACTGATTTAATAATAAGGCACGATGCTGCAAAATTGTCGTAAAATAAGATTCCGTATTTTATTTAGGTTATTAAAATCACACATTATTCTATGTTCTATGAAAACAAAACAAAAAGCTAAATCAACTTTCCTGGTGCTTGAAAACAACATTGAAACACTATAACATGGCTGAGTATATTTAAGCCAAAGCGCAAGAACAAATATGATTGATTATATGGATTCTATTCTTAGAATAGAGCCCTTTTGCAGCAATGTTCTAGCCGATGGCCTCAAGAAGTGATTATGAAAGCAATTGGTTCATAAGAATAATACAAATTTTCGCGTGCACGTTTTTTAGGGATTATGACTCAATACACAGTCATCAATCATGAACTAAGCTGTATGTCCAAACCCGGAAACAAAACTTGATTAGCAAAATGTGCGAATATACCACTTTATCAACCAATGAAGCAATTAAACTGTTTCCCTGGCCAGCCTTTGTGTAGAAAACAGCGTAGTTATTGTCAGAATAAAGACAAGCTCGGTATAAGTTCTACTTTTCCGTCTTGCAATTGAAGGCCCCATCTGGGCGTCGATATAATGAAACACGATCAACTTCTTTGTAGTACATAGTGTGAATAACTTTTTAAAAGTTTCATATGCCCTTAAACGATCCGCGCTTTCGTTACTGCAACGTGTCATCACCACCTCGCACATTGTTTTGATCTGATATGTCAGTCTGCAATTATAGGCAGCCCAGTGGCACCTATGGTCTTTTCAATATTGTATTGTGAAATTTGTATGTTGGTGTTAAGCTCCCATTTATTTCTAACTCAATTTCTTACGCATGCGTCCCCGTTGTGTTGTCAGGTATGGGTGCAATATACTGCGTCGTGCTAAACGTCTGGTGCTCAGAACTGCCATGGATGACTGCAGCTTGCTTAGCACGAAAAAAATGGCAGCATATCCACGAAGTGAATGATGGAGAGTGGGGCGAAGAATTCGTCCGTCCATTAGTTCTTGCTTCCGTCCGTCCATGCGTCCGTCAGTGTGACCGTCCATGCGTCCATCAGCCCGTCCGTGCGTGCGTCTGTTCGTGCGTCCGTCCCTGCGTTCGTCCATGAGCCGCCCTGCGTCCGTTCATGCGTTCATCCATGCATCTGTCTATGTGTCCATTCGTCCATCTATTGAACACTCCAAGTACCACCATCTCGCATCTTTTCATCATATATTCCCCATATAGAAGCATCGCCACCCAGCGTACATTCCAAGGACTAAACGAGAGGTGGCACACGCACACTTTCTTACGGCTTGCGCTTCGAGTCCACTTCCCACCTTTAACCACCTCGAGTTCATGGTATATACTAGTTCACTGTATTCATGGCACTGCAGCCGAACGCTCGCTAAACCTTTCGAAAACCAAGGAAGTTACGCCCAGCGAGTATGACGTAGCAAACTTTTTCAGTCAGATAGTGCTCAATGTACATGCCAATGGCTTCTAATGGGAAATGAGAGGCGGAGAATTCGGCTTTACATTCTTACGGCTTGCGCTTCGTATCTACTTCCCATTTTTAATCACCTCGAGTTCATTCATGGTATATACAAGTTCATTGTATTCATAGCCCTGCGGCTCAACGCTCGCTAAACCTTTCTAAAGCTAAGGAGGTTACACCCAGCGAGTATAACGTAGCAACCCTTTCTTGTCAGATAGTGCTCAATGTACATGCCAATGGCTGCTAATGGTGATTGCAGCCTGCGCGTTAAGTAAAAGCCAAATGCTCCTGTCTCTCATTCCTCATTAGCAGCCATTAACATGTACATTGAGCACTATTTTTCATTGTTCAACCACACACAGAAGAAGTCCCTCACCAGCACCACCTTGGATGTCAAAATGTTATACTTGTTACATACTACGGGGGACGAACGGGTGCCGCTATAAGGAGCTTCGCCCCTAAAATAACAGACGATTACGCAGCTGCCTAATGCAAATTGTGAACGGAGACCCTTTGTTGTTTTGATTTTATGATAATATGAGGCAAATAATTTGATAGAGACATGCACGCATGCACAGTTTCCCTTTCCTCCCAACAACCGCAGACGGAGCGTATCGCGACTGCCTGTCCAACAGGCAGTGTGAGGGAGCGTTCAACAACAGTCACCGCCTGCAAGCCTCGGTTCATCCACCACTTTATTTCTATATGTGATATCGGTGAACACCCTCACCACATACTTTAATGATGAGGTCATCAGCTACCGCATGACGGTGCCACTGTAGTGACCACTGTCGTTTCCTCCACCTCATGTTTCTCCTTGCAATCACGGTTTGGATGCTTGAATGCACGCGTCATGCTCGGGTGATGCCAGCAGCGTTTGAAGATTTAGCTATCCGTAATTGCATCAATGTAAGAGTTATCACATACTGCCGCAGAAAGTAACCGCTAGCGCCAAAGTGCTACGCATGCAGCTCTGTGCATTACAGGCGTTGCGAACTAAGCTAAACGCCGACTGCATCGTTATAAGTATACGACAAGCGAATCCAACGCGCTGCACCTGTGATTCGTGCATACGCACGGGCTCCAACCAAGGGGTCAGCGTGCGTAACGAAGAGAGTGAGAGAGATGAAAACATTTACTGTAGCCAAAAAAAAAGTGCTTGGGGAACTAAGCATCACCTCGCTACATGGTCAGCGTCCTTGTGTAGGACACCGAATGAGATCTATTAACCCATTTATAACATTAAAAAACAATACTCATTACACAACCCAAAGTGCACAAGCACTGTTATTTTTTAATAAACCGAAAAGCGTGCCCCGTGAAGAAATACCTAACAATAGAACTAAAATTATATAATGACATTTGTCGCTTGGAAAATGTAAAAACAATCATAAAGAATTATTGGTAAGGAAAATCACTTCTCAACATTGGTAACATTTCCTCATTTATGTCTGTATACTTGTCAAGTGTTTTGATCGTTACGTACTCTTCGATTCTATGTTATTTCCAGCGAAAATGACACCAACGCCATATTGCAGCGCGGATCCTGAACGTGATCGATGCTTTTTAAGAAAGAAGCACTTTTTCTTCGACTTCCAGCATAATGCTTGTTTGCAGTTCCCAAAACATCAATGCGGGAAAGGCCGCAACAGCTTCGCTACGTTGAGTGGATGCTATAATAGATGCAGCTGTAAGTGCTTATTATTCATATTTTTCAGACTCAATCGCTAAAATCATTTCCATACACCTAAGAAACATTATTGCAGCGGATTATTACTTCAAACAGAGCTTTCAGATGGTTACATCGCTTGTGTATTCTATCAACTTGAAAATGATTTAATGGGACATGACGCAAAGACTAGTATACGAAAACAGGCGCTAAACATTTCAAGAACCATCACTGGCCTATTTAAAACCCATATGCAACAATATCATAAAGAAAAGTCACCGCCATATCTACAAAGTGAATGATCTTAGAGGAGCTTGCTCGGAGGTGCACGGGACGTTTCCTGGCGAGATCATTTCAGTATAGGAAGGCTTGTTAACGAGCCGGCACATGAAGTGTAGGCTGAAGGCAGCGCTGTCGGGCACGTTTCGTGGCAGCCACTACACATTGGTGGCCAGGTCGATCGGCACGTTAACTACCTGCGCCTTTGTGCCATACTGGCCACTGCCGACAGTCAGTTGTCTAATGCTCATAAATAGCAGACGTGGAGATATTGCTACTCTCCACCACGCTGAAGTGAGTTGAGAGTACTGCGTACTCTCAACTCACTTCAGCGTGGTTGAGAGTACGCAGGTGAAGGTGCTTCGGAGGATATCGTTACCTGTGCGTAACTCTAATCGTAAGAACTTGTCACGTGCTGCCGTGCCTACGAAGTAACACTAATCGTAAGAACTTGTCTGTGCTGCCGTGCCTACGAAGCGACGACCCTCGCCCTGCCGACCTGTCTGACAGTTTCTTTTCTCTCCTCCCAGCTCGAAAGCGGCGTGCGTTCGTGCACCGCCAGATAAAACACCAATGACACCCTCCTCTTTCCCTTTCTCTTTCAAACTTCTGTCTCACCACTGCTACCCATCCCCTATGTGGCGTTGTTGGGGTCATAGGGTTTCCCATATATCCACTAGAGGAAACTCTGGCGCTAGTGTCTATGAGAGCTGCAACGCATGGCAGTTAAGCGAGGGTGGGAATGATGGGTTCTACACGTATTTGTCTAATCTTTGTACTTCTAGCTCCGTGTGTGTTCGTGTAGATTGTAGCTGTTCTGTCACAGCAGTGTCCAACTTGCCAAGAAATTTAAGGTAAATGCACAAGAGTATACATGCGCCATATTATGACATTCTCAAAATAATGCCAATAACGTCAGACGAACCGCCTACAAATATTCACTAGTAATCGATCTAGCAGCCCTAAATAAGGAACATTCCGTGTATCAAGAGACGCTATAAAATGCTTCTTGTTCGTTTCTGTTTGAATAATGGAAAAAAGAGTTGCCGGACGTTTCTATGAGGAATGGCATGAGTGGTTCAAAAATTCCATTGTCGCGTGATTATACTGAACAGGTCTTGCAATCTAGTAGTAGATGCCAAGATCGCGCAGTAAAGTCGGGCAACGTTGTGCACGGCAACAGTGATGATAGTTGGTCTGTTTTTCGAGGTGGATAATTTGAAGTGCGCTAACCCAATGGGCGCCATTAAAACGTGATTTTATTTTAAAATAAGCCCTTCCTTGACACATAAGTAACACTACGAGACTTCTGGACCACTATTTCAACAATCAACGTTGTCTTAATTAATGGTTTCAGTGACCCGTTATTTCCTCTCGGCTTACCATTTAAAATTGGGTCACACAAAACCAAATGGTTCGTTTTTTTCTTCAAAACAAAACCAAAGCACAGCAATGAACGAATTCACAAGCGGAATTCACCGCCAGTAAGTATAAAAACTAAGCAAATCCATATACCACCCATCATTCCATTGGTCGCTGAATGACCGGAGCTCCAGATAACCTCGTAGACAATATTAGAAAACTCTATGTATGGTGAAGGGGACCTCCTAAGAGAGAGACAGTTACGATGCCACGCTTTTCTTTTCACTTCTCTTTCTTTCAACGACACTTCGAGAAGGCCAGCACGTGGACCATCAAAAACCGACGTCTTGGGCTGAAGCGCGCCATCTAGTAAGCATTTTTGGAATTACCGTAGAGGCGACCTTGAGTGCAACTGCAGAAGTGTACACACTGGCAACAGTAGTGAACACGCTGGCCACCTCCAGAGGACAAGCCGCGAGCAAAAGGAGCAAGCTCCTACAAAGGAGGAACAGCAGCCACAATGAAATGGGGGCAACAGATCCTTCGGTTATTTTTACACTAATACTTGTCAGCCTTCCTCACTAACTGGATTAACCCCCCCCCCCTTCTTGTGGAGCAAAGAAGGTTCTGTAACAATCACTTTTTAGGGGCACTACAAAAAACATTTCGAATTCTCCTTTTATCTTTTCATACTCCCTTTCTTGGTGCCTGCGCAAAACGCCAGTCGTTTGTGGCCCCATCAGAAATTCAAAATAGGATTATTGAAAGAATAATTCTAGCAACAGTGCGCTGCAATACAGTACAAAAGTAGTTGAGATAACCCTTCCCAATGCGAACGATTCTGGTGTAAATCCTTGAATGTACGCTCCCGCCTGTTGCTTACAACAAAACTATTTTCCATGATGAATGGCTATGCATTT
Source organism: Rhipicephalus microplus (assembly GCF_013339725.1). NCBI lineage: Eukaryota > Metazoa > Arthropoda > Arachnida > Ixodida > Ixodidae > Rhipicephalus > Rhipicephalus microplus. The sequence continues at coordinate 10,563 of NW_023611169.1, forward strand.
AAATTCACTTAGTGCACTTATTGAACCAAAGGGGTAAAGCTACGGTGTATTATCATTTTATGTCATTTCATCTATTTACCCTCATGCAGGTTTTGCTGCAAAGAACAATAATTTTACTCTTTCTCATTTTAGATAACCGATCTGCGATTCCCTGCCCAACTTGCGAACAGTCACCAAACGAAAAACCTGGACCTCCCGGAATTTCGAGACCAGTTCTTTCACAATGGTCACAAGGCTGAGATACTTAGTTCATACTACTCATAAAAGAGCACGTAACAATGATATCAAACATGGTAATTCTGACTGTTTTGGCCATCTCATGGTAATATTTATTAGATTTCACGCAGATTTTTAGGGTCAGCAGTGCGTTTCAGCAATATAATACTGCTGAGCGATAAATCTGTACTTTTCGCTATTTGTATGCCATGATGTGGAAAATAAGCCCTTTCGTGTACATCTGTATACAACATAACATACTAAAACAATGTAGCGTTTACGCTGCAAGGTACGACATCATATGAGATCACAACGGCAGCCAAGTTTGCTGACAGCCGCAGCTGTCATTTGGCGCCACCAGTAGCCGTCCGCGTGACAGGGGTAATGACAAAAAGACATCTACAATTGAGTAGGAATTTGCACCTATGTGTTCTATGGGCAGGTGAGTATTCTACCATAAAGCAACACCGGCGTTTGAATGTCCTTCTTAAAAACACCCCATAAAGGTATTGTCAGGCAAGGAATCACACTATCAGGTGTAATATTGTGTGGTAAAAAATTAACATAACAACCAGGCACCACACAACATGAACTGCTTTTCAAGTGTGTTTTTTGAAGCTTGCCACCCAATACAAAGATCTCGGCCATACTTCTTCACCCCAATGAGCCACAGCATTAACGAAGTGCAGATTATGCTTTACTGTTGTGTAGCGGGTGCCTCGCTCCTGCCCAGAATAGCGAAATACATGTTTAATCTGTCTGTCATAGAAATCAGGGTAACACAACAGTGAAACAAGTCTCAAGATGAACAGCCGCCTGAACAATTATTATGAATTGTTTCGCCACAAGATTAACGTATGAATGCTGTAGTAACAAGTTGGAAGGTCACTCGATGAGAATGGTAAACAGCGCGAAACACGAAAAGCTAGCTTGGCAAGCAGCTCGAGAAAGGATGCACGAGGAGAACATGAACGAGCACGAACTAACAATTGTCACAGCTCGGCACTTGAAGTGCTTTGCTCAAACAAAATCGTCACTTCTTTGCGTGTCAGCCACACTCCTACCTGAAACGTGACATGCCCCGCCGCGGTGGTCTAGTGGCTAAGGTACTCGGCTGCTGACCCGCAGGGCGCGGGTTCGAATCCCGGCTGCGGCGGCTGCATTTCCGATGGAGGCGGAAATGTTGTAGGCCCGTGCGCTCAGATTTGAGTGCACGTTAAAGAACCCCAGGTGGTCTAAATTTCCGGAGCCCTCCACTACGGCGTCTCTCATAATCATATAGTGGTTTTGGGACGTTAAACCCCACATATCAATCAATCAATCTGAAACGTGACAGTCGCAGTGAGCGAAGTGGCCTCCGTGCTCTCCAAAACTTCAAGTCACAATTACAGAGAAAGCACCAGGAGCAGAAAACACACCACTGTGAGATAAGCGTTCATGCATGAGTGACCACACCCTGAAGAGGTGCGTGTGCATCGCAGACCGTGAGGCAACGACCTTTAGCGCTGGTGTGAAGTCGCCTTGCGAGCCCTTTACTCCAGCTTGTTGGCGGAGACCAAAACACGCGCAACTCACTTCGCTCTGCGAACCACCAATGCATGATTGTGTATAAAATTAGCTCGCTGTTAGTAAGCTGAAGAACGTATGCTCAATGGCCAAGTCAACTGAGCCTTGTGCTGCGAAGAGAGGAGTCGAAAGTTCGGTTCCTATGGACGGAACTTTGTCTTCTTGTTTCTGCTTTGCTTCTCCGCCATATCCGTAATGGAAAATAGGTCAGTGGAGATCACGGAGGAAGGAAAGGTGGGAGAGGCTCTGACGTCACTCGTTGCGAAGCCGCGATGAAGCCGGAAGTCGGCCATAATGACTGGGCAAATTCTCCTCTCTTATTTACATCCAAATGTAAAGCAGAAGGCACGACTCTCTCTCCGGCTCGGAAAGCACGTGAGCTGCGCAGTGCGCGCGTCGTGATGATCAGAAACTGATGGAACGGCGCTCAACACGACACCTTCGGCCAAATCGTTTCGTCCGAGTATTAACAGCGAGTAACAGCTCACCGACAACGAAGCAAGTATAAGAGAACGCGCGCTAGATGCACCGACAATGGCGAGTGTTTTCACGTCATTAATTTAGCAACTGTACAGACAACACGATCGGTCGTGGGCCTTCTACGGTTGCATTTCGCCACGCGGCTGACGCAGCGTCTGGCAACTGTGTCCGTGTTCCGCGTGAAACTCACCGGGGTCGGCATTCTGCGACCGTGGTAACTTTGAGCATGGTGCAAGTGACACTTGAACGTGGTTATTGTTAGTTGAGATTACATGCAACGCTGGGGGAGAATATACGAATTGGAACAGAAAAGGTGTTTTAATACGCACGTGCAAGTTGTTACAGCACACACACAACACGAAACTACGTATGTGCACGTGGTCCTCATTGCGTCATGCTGGGCTCAACAACGTCGTCCGTTGTCACAAGCAGGAGTACTGCTCAACCGTCACTGACATGCAAGGCGTTCGTCATCGTTGCGCTTCATCATGGTGCCAAACGCCATTTCGCTGTACACTACTTGCTTAATCCGCGTCATCCGCCGCACGACACATGGATGTGCACTCGTTCTACGCACTGTTGAAACCCCGTGATGAAGAAAAGGATTTGTAAACGTTGCTAAGAGTACAGTAACTGCCAGGGGAACACTGCTTAACCAATAACGTTGCGCAGAGCGCGGATATTGCCGCCACGGCTCCGCACGACACCTGCGGAGGCACACATGCCGCCGCGAGTCGCGGCCGCTCATTGCTAGACCAGCTCCACTGCGCAACACGTAACCATAGAAACACCGCCACTGTGCCCAGTGAATATGACCGCCATGATGTTATTTCCTCCACACTTTTCACGTAGCTCGCCGGCTGGGCATGCCCTCTCCTACCTTTCCTTCCTTCGCTGTGGAGGTGCTGTAGACTCCCCCATCACTCTCTTACATGGCGGGGTCTACCATGACATGACCGTAGCTTTTCTGCTTCACAAAATTTAAGTTAACCTATGGCATGATGTATACCTTAGAAGCATAGTTCTATTAGTTTTCTATATAGTGTTTCAACGCGCTCCAAAAAGGCCACTTGTCGAGTTTTCGCTTTGTCCTTGTCAGCGTGTTGTGTCATCGTCACGGACCCCCATCAATGGGTATGTACAGTGGTGAGCACTGTTAGGGTGAACACGGCTCAGCGTGGCAGCGCACTGCGCAGCCCCAGTGCAGACGGGGCAGCCGCGCACTGAATTCAAGTGGCGCAGGCCTATGCTATAGCGTGCCACTCTTGTTGCACTACAGACAATCGAGATCGGCGCTTTGCTACTACGGAATCGGGCGCTCAGGCAATAGGGAAACATTCTCACATAAAGAGCGGACACCCATGTAGGGCCCTGCGGCTGAGCTACAGCGCTGCTTTCAGCGCCATGAGTGACTAGTCAGACCCGGTAATTTCTTAAGCATGAAGAAATTCGCAATTTTTTTCCTATGCTGAGATTTGTACCCGTATCCTCATATTCCGAAAGCGAGTGTCTTTGTACCTAGGCTACACACCCACGCATTCCCAAATGGAATACATGTACAGTACATCTAAAACATATGAATGTGCACCCTTTGAGCAGAAGAATTGCAGAAATACAACACTTTCCAGTCATACTTTATTGTTTTCGTAGTAAAAGCATTAAACGTCCTCGGCTAGACACGATGTATACTGGATATGAATAGGTGCATAAACCAATAAATTTTCTTCTCTGCAAAAATTTGATGGTAAACTTGGGTTTCATTGTCTTCCTGAGGTGGCTATTACATGTATTCACCGAGGAGAACAAGCAAGCATTGGTACGCCATCTAGCAGTTAGTCGATCAGACTCCTTTTCTTAGGCCGCGAAAAGGCTCGAATGTCCAGTCTTTATATAGTACATTTCTCCATGCTCAAGCGTTATAGCCGACAACGTAAACCGGCTCCTGTGTGTGCGTGTGCGCATGTGTTGCGACGCTTCGATGCGCGCCCGCGCCAGTTTGATATCGCAGGCGCGCATCGAAGCACTGACCTCTTAGCACAAATACTGTGGTGTCTTGCCGGAGTCGCAACACGTATACGATCAGATCTCAACGCGTCCTGGGCGATAGAAGTGTTAGTGTACTACTACAGAGTGAACACGTAAGTTTTATGTAAGCCATCTACCACAAGGAAACCGTTTGTAAGGAGTCTGAATATATATATTGCGAATAAAAGAATTCCTGTGAGCATAACACTTGTGAACACGAGCTCATACGACAAAGTTTCTTCCGAACCTCTCTAATAAGATAATAACTTATTTTGTTTAGTTCAACGTGAATATCAGTTTTTTTTAGATGGGCAATCGATGAGTGCCACACGTAAGTGGTGATAACAATGACGTATTCAAGAGCGCTGCCACACAATAAAACAATCATATGCACTTGAAAACTTGAAACTATGTTCACGGGAATACAAGTCTGCAGTAGGAACAATTGTAACAATAGCTTATTGTTGTGAGCATTATTGTTTCAACACAAACAGTTTAAACTTGAATGTCACAAACTGCTGTAATAATAGAGAAACATACCAACATTTTGAATGCAAGAGCGATTGAGAGAATATTTCTTTTTTATAAAATAACAGAACTCTTGAGATAGGTTGGAAGCAGTCGTCAAGCAATGAGACCCATATACATCTACATTTCTCTCGCCTTTGCTATTTCCAGCGTCCACGGTATGTTATTATTCCTCATAATAATTGACGTTGAATTTAATTCTCAATCACCTGAAATCATGCCGTTACTCTACCGCGTAAAAGCTGATCCTACATTCCCTGCGCGAGGTAGCTGATAAACGGAATGCAGTGTTGCATATGACCCAAATGTGGACGCTGGCGGCGCAATGGGCCACAATGAGCTGCTATATATATATATATATTATATATATATATATATATATATATATATATATATATATATATATATATATATATATATATATATATATATATATATAATATATATATATATATGCTTAATTTATAATTCATATGTAATAATATTATATATACTTAATTTATTATATATTGCTTAATTTTTGCCAGTTCCGCCGCCGGTGCGAAACGCCGGCGACGAGACAACCTAGTCCGTAGATTCATTGTTCCACGTAACAATATATGCTCTATATCTTCTGAACTTTCTGCTTTTTGCTAAGGTACGAGATGACTATAGCTAAGTAAAACGCCAACACATTTCCGCATTGATATCCTTAAAGTTAGAAATTTGTTCCCTGCTTTCTGTAGTGTTAGTGTGATATCGTTGGCGTCTTTTTGTTAAATCTTTGTTTCCCGCGTTACTCGCGTTTCAGTTGCCGTACAAGCGACAATAAGGCCATGTGCAAATTCCGTTCGCGAAAAATGTGATTCCTTTCTGCTCAGAGCAATTTTACTGGCTTGCCGTATCCCACCTTTCTTCTCGTCCCGAAGTTTTCTGATCGGTTCAATGACTTGGCTGAGCAGACGGATTGCTGTGTTTTCACTGGTGTTATTGCTTTACAGAGTTCGGACGCCTTGTCACAATGTTGCGATAAGGCTGTTCATCGTAACATACAGATCACTTTCATGTGATTACCAGAGTGTTAATATGTCCTTCGACCTGTGTTACCAGTAATTCAAGTCAACAAGTATTCCCCAAAATATAATCATGTAGGCTCCATCGAAGCATATTTGAATCCTGGTGGTGAGGTACACCAGGCAGTAGTGGTGCTACAAAAATGTTCTTCTTGCGATTATGCTTTTACGTGCCAAAAAGATTACTCTCTCCTTAGCTCAAATTAAGTGTTTCGTCTCACTTACGATATGATTTGTTATCTTCTAGGAGTCTGGGAAATTTCTGCGTAAACTAAAGGCCATAACTTGGATGTAAATGACTACGTTCACACGACCCACGGCTTGTAGGGGGCAAAACACGACAAGCCGTACCATAGCATACACCGACTCGCATGGTTACCGGTACACAGATACTGGAGTACTTGGAAGTGTCTGAAATAAAGGCATATACTTTTAAATTCGAAGCATTTTTTTAGAAAGCTTCGGTGACCTTGAGCGTATCTATCTATCAATTTATCTAGCCGCTTACGTTTGGGTGCTCTCGCGGTCACTCCTTACCTTTGCGTGACGCGCTAGTCAAAACATGAATAATGTAACAATTTCGTCACGTTGGTCGTCAAACACTTACCGCCAGACAGTGGCACATAGCCACGGGCGGGTATGTGCCACAGGTGATTGACACTTCGTATCTGCCGAGCAACAACAAAACCACTCATGGATGGATGGATGAACTTTATATGGTGCTTCAGAACGTGCTTTAGCTCGTCGCGGGCCGCTCCCACGTCGGAACAGAAAGACCAAGTCTCTCTGCTACGTCGCGAGCACGGTAGACTGCCCATAGCTCTTGTTCAAGTCTGGAGCTTGCAATAACACCCTCCCGTTTGGACGGCGTGATGACTTCCCCACAGTGTGGCGCAGGGCACCGCCAGAGGATATGTTTCAAGGTAGCTATATCGTGGCCGTATGAACATGTATTAGTTGACTGTATTTCGGAATAAATTTCGTTCAACAGCAAGGAATTATGCTACGCCCCTACACACATGGGCAATTTTAATGTGTGAGCGTTAAGCAATACCCGGCATAAGTAGCGTCGACCCAATGAAGGCATAGGATAAAAGTCATTGTTAAGAACCACCTTACATATGCAGCGTTCACTCCCCGACGAATGCATATAACAAATTTCAGGGTCCCAGCAGGAACCGAACCCAAGCATTCTGCGTGACAGTCAAGCATAGCACTGAGCTACGCGAGGTCTAAGAATTACTTTTCCGTTAGACGCTAATCTTCTTGGAACGTCAATAGCGGTAACAGTGATGCTTGGCCAATTTTATAAACTTTACATATGTACTCCTTTGAAACAGCCGTCACGTCGGGTTAACGTCAATTGTGGCTAGGCGTCATGCGCTGAAGTTGATTTATTTAGCAGTGTCCAGGGTCAGCATTCTCGCAAGCATCAGCGCCTCATATCAGCCTTTGGTGTTGCTAATACGCATGTTTCATTTGGCATCGTTGCGCTAGTGCAAACAACTTGGTATATAAACATCTGCAACTGTTCAACATATTCTGTGCGTGCAACATTCGTACGTATGTTTAGCATCATTTCATGGCGTGTCGCTCAATAGGAAAATCGCAACACGGTCACCTTCCTTCCTCCTGCTTCGCAAAACGTCGGTTCTCGGGTACGTGGGATCCGCCAAATTTGTTTCTTTCTTGAGTCGACGCTTGCACCTTCCACCCACTTTGAACTAAAACTTTTTTTTTAAATTTGAATTTTCGCTGCTGCGTGATGCTCTGTAGTTGAAAATTATGCGATTCTTTGTGGGTTTGCAAATTTCTGAAACTTGTTTTAGATGCGGAAGCATCTTATACTCGCGCCTTGTAGTGCGCCGTCCGCGCCGTCCGCGCCGCTTCTCGAACATTCGACAGCTGACGCGCGCGCATGTGCCGTCGCGCCGTCGCCCACCATCTGTGTACTACGCAGAGTGGACGTGCTTTGCTTCACCGAGACGTGGAACGCCAATGGCGTCGACGTTGCGGGATACGCTTCGGTCGCGCGCACGCACGGGTTCCAACGACCTGCGGGCGGTGTGGGAATTTACGTCAAGCGTGACGTCGACAACGACGACGACTCCTTCATTGACTTCCGACTACAGCCCGGCGTTCAACAACGCGCCAACGGCGAGCACTGCGTTGCTACCGTCTGTGGCGTCGACGTCATGACGATGTACCTCGCGCCAAACCTCTCTCGTGCCGCCGTAGAAAAGTACGTCGACGAGGCCGTGCAAGATTACAGAAAACAACAACTGCAACATCGACCGTTCATGCTAGTTGGCGACTTCAACGTCGACGTCATCAAGGACGATTGGATAGTCGAATACATGGCGTCGCGACACTCGCTGAAACGCGCAACGCACGACGACTGCAAACACCACTAGCCGACCACCATTCGCGGAACCTGCATCGACCACGTCTTTGCAAATTTCGACCTACGACCGATGCAACCCGATCCACTCACTCTTTACTTTACCGACCACAAAGCCATCGTCCTCAAAGTTCGTCGCAATAAATAAAACACCGCCCTTTCGCATATGTGCCGTACGTGTTCACTCATTTAACACCCCATTTCACAACCACGTTAACCAATTTAGCCATCGACCCAAGTAAGTCGCAATTTAACACCCGTTAACCAATTACATGCTTCCGCATCCTCCTCAGTGTTCCCCTGAGGGAAGCTGCGGGCAATTTTTTTTACTATACATCTCACCTAAGGTTTATGCCAACCTTGTCGCACGCTGAATATTTTAGTGCTTCTTCACTACACCACGAGAAAGAGAACCAGCAATCGCTACTTGGACGGAGACCAACACCATTATGCTTGCCGTTTCGCTTTAGAACTGTCGGCATCGTTTTGGGTAGCAGATACCGAGACGGTCGCTACGCCCATGCATAAGGGTGAATGCCACGGCAAACTGCTGTGTATCTTTAGAGATTGCACTTGATAACTATATCACACCGTTCACCATAATAGTTTAGTAGTAGAATTCTTTTTAGTGCTACATATACAACACAGATTCCTATTACTAAGGCCATCTTATTGTGTTACTTAGAATGGCCAGTTTTCTATATTGGATTATAAGTTCTGAAAATCAATATCCTGTGCTCCTTCTACATTGTCATACAGTCTCTAGTTGCTTAACTCTCAAGAAATAAAGTGGCGGCTCCGTTTCCTGAAACATGGAGCCAGCGCCCTTTCGTTCTAAATGACAGCCATGAAAGCTAGCGTTTTCTTGAAATTTTAATACTTTTCCTCAGCTAGAGTAAAAACAAAGCATATTAGAAGCTTAATATTTGTTTTTAGTAAGTAATTAAGTATTGTCACCGCAACAGTGATGTCAGAACATCTGGCAAAGATCACCAGCACAATCGAGTTAGCGGCTAAAAACCTGGAACATAACGTTTGTTTGCATGCCAGTTTGGCTGTCTGAAACACTGTTTGAAGTTACGGAAATGTGTAAGCGCTGTCGGGTGGAGCATTTGTGCAAATTTTCTGTCGGAGCGATGGTAGTAGCTGTAGGTGGAGCCCACATGATTTAGGCTGTAGCCTTGTTATTTGCCTGCAGGTTTATTGTGATGAAAGCTTCTAGAGAAGGAATGCCTTGTTCTTTAGCGTAGCGTTGTGTTCATGCAGGTATAGTACGCTATGTTATACATCATAATACGCTATCTTAATATATACTGCCTTGTTCATTGAATAGGTTTAAATGATACGTCTCCTATAAATTTCACGCACGAGGGACACTTGGAGCACCTACCATCATGTGGGTCAAATATTGTCACGGGCTAAGTAGATGCCTGAGGATGACGACGACGAAGTGCTGAAAGTGAACGCGCTCGGACTGCAGCAGCGTTGTACGCATTAGCTCGCCAGTATATTCGCCAGTACGCATTTGCTCGCCAGTGTACACTTTATTCCCCGTAACATCATTGGTGGAGGTGCTGGGTAACGGGACAAGCAGTCGGCATCCTTGCGAAGTTGTCCGGATTTATAGGATACGGAAAAAGTGTACCCTTGTAAGCGCAGCGCCCAGCGACCAAGACGTCCCGTAGGGTCCTTGAGTGAGGAGAGCCAGCAAAGCGCATGGTGGTCCGTAATAACTGAGAATGGTCGGCCATACAGGTTCGGTCGGAATTTCACAATGGCCCAGACGAGAGCTAAGCACTCGCGTTCTGTGATGGAATAATTTTGTTCCGAGCGCGACAATAGTCGGCTTGCATACGCGACGACGCGGTGCATGCCTTGTTGCCCCTGCGCCACACTGCGCCTATGCCGTGGCCACTGGCGTCAGTACGAAGCTCCGTGGCGGCAGATGGGTCGAAGGGTGCTAGGACTGGTGGATTGGTGAGAATGTCAACGAGCGACGAGAAGGCGTTTGCTTGCTGTTGGCCCCAGGTGAATGCGACATCCGTTTTGAAGAGGCAGGTTAGAGGATGGGCTACTTCAGCAAACTGCTCGACAAAACGACGGAAATAGGAGCACAGTCCCAGAAAACTTCGGACGTCCTTGGCTGAGCGGGGTGTGGGGAAGTCGCGAACTGCTCGAACTTTCGCAGGGTCTGGTTGAACGCACGCAGCGTTAACAAGATGGCCGAGTACGCAGATTTGGCGTTGCCCAAAGCGGCATTTGGACGAGTTAAGTTGCAAGCTGGCACGTCGAAAAACATCAAGCACTGTGAACAGACGGGTAATATGGTCGTCGAAAGTAGTCGAAAAAACAATAACGTCGTCAAGATAGCAGAGGCAGATGGTCCACTTCATGCCTCAAAGGAGAGAGTCCATCATGCGCTCAAATGTCGCGGGGGCATTGCATAATCCAAAAGGCATCATCTTGAACTGATAAAGTCCATCAGGGGTCACGAAGGCCGTCTTCTCTCTGTCTTTGTCGTCCACAGCGATCTGCCAGTAGCCTGAGCGAAGGTCTATTGAAGAGAAATATTTAACACCGTGCAAGCAATCGAGTGCGTCATCTATGCGCGGTAGGCGATAGACATCTTTCTTGGTAATATGGTTGAGATGGCGGTAATGAACACAGAATCTCCAGCTATTCTTCTTCTTTTTAACAAGTACAATGGGTGAGGACCAGGGACTAGATGAAGGTTCGATTATGCCCTTATCAAGCATTTTATCGACTTCTCGCTGTATAATAGCATGCTCCGGGGCTGACACACGGTAGGGTCATCGGCGAATGGGTCGAGCGTCACCGGTGTCGATGCGATGGGTTACCACGGATGTCTGGCCCAAATTACGGTCGCCGAAGTCAAAGATGTTCTGATAAGAAGCAAGCACATGGCAGAAAGCAGCGACTTGTTCAGAGGTGAGCTTGTCAGATAGCATTGGCTTGAAAAGGTCGGAACAGGAACGTGATGAGAACGACGTTAATGAAAAATTGGGTGGCGAATTGCTGGTTAGGGCGGAAACTGTGTGGTCGACCAGTGGTGTCAGATGCGCAAGTGGCATGCCGCGACGAATAACTTGCGCTGAGAAGCCGAAATTGAGGACGGGAAATGAAGTTCGGTTGTCCTTAACGGTAAGCACCGTGTTGGGGAGTGCAACGTTGCGTGTCATGGCCACGTCAGAAATTGGGGCCGCAACATAATCACCATCGGGTACTGGAGGATATGGCGAGAGTTGGACTTGGACTGCGGCTTGCAGCGGAAGTCTGAGGAAATCGACAGAGCGTAGACGAGGTGGGCTGGTAGAGACGGTCCCCGAGATGGATGGTAGCTCGAGCCGAAGAAGACCTTTGGAACAGTCAATGAGCGCAGCGTGTGAAGTCAAAGTCGAGTCCAAAGATGAGGTCATGAGGGCAATTTTCCAGTACAGCAAACAGAACTGAACTTTGATGCTCAGAAATCGTTAATCGCGCAGTGCCCATTCCAAGCACAGCAGAGTACTCCCATCCGCTGTACGAACGGTAGGTGCAATCGCAGGCGTCAGAACTTTTTTGAGGCGGCGGCGGAGGTCTGAGCTCAACACAGATATTTGTGCACTGGTATCAATAAGAGCAGTTACAGGTAAACCATCAACGATAATGTAAGAAGGTTGCACCGCTGGTTGGGAGTAATCAGAGAATTTGCAGTCGGAGTCGTGTACGCAGCGTCACCTCCGGGGGCTGCACCGGCTAGTTTTTTGAGCGACGGTCGTAGGAGACCGAGAACGGCGGGGTTGGGGTGAGCGGGACTGACGACGCACGGGCGATGGCGAGCGGCTGGTCCGACGTTCTGGATTATGCTCTGCACCTGTCTCAGCACGGTAGGACGGGGAATAAGGTGCACGTTCAGAGCAAGGCCGCCAATCATAGAAGCTCGGTCGAGGTGATGAGGTCCAACGGCGGCGGCAATCGCGAGCGATGTGTCCTATCCGATGGCACGTGAAACATATGGGCCGATCATCATGAGTGCGCCATTCAGCTGGGTTTCGTCGTGGCGCGAACGTGCGTTTCATAGTGGCAGCCGCAACGACTGGAGCCGATTGGAAGTAGCAGGGGCATTTTGATGAGGTGGCGAAATGCCCATATTCGCGATCTCTTAGCGAACCACGGCCTGTATCTTTGAAACAGCAAACAGGTTGTGTCCTGGCGCGCTGACGCTAGACATAGCGGGAGCCATAGCCTCGAGTTCCCGACAAGCTATTCTGGTGACGTTTTCTGGCGCTGGTGGTTGGTATAGTGTGGGCAAATCTTCTCAAGAGGACGTAGCCGCCGTGTTCGAAAGGCGGTCAAATCGGTGAACTATGCGCCTACTTTTTGCCTGTTCGAAGGTACGACATGCTTCGATGACCGACACCACCGTCGAGCAGTCCTTGCACAGGAGAAAATTGAAGGCGTCATCCGCAATTCCTTTCAGGATGTGTCCGACTTTGTCCTCGTCGAGCATGTCCTTGTCGACCTTGCGGCACAAAGTCAACACGTCCTGAATGTACGCGATGTACGGCTCTGTGGATGTCTGGGCACGAGTCGCAAGCTCTTTCTTTGCGCCCACTTGACGTCCGATGGGTTTCCCAAATAGATAGCGCAATTTCTGCTTACAGAGGTCCCAGCTAGTCAACTCTTCTTGATGTGTCTCGTACCAAAGTTTTGCCGTGCCATGCAAGTAGAAGATGATATTCGCCAACATAAGCGTCGGACCCCAATGGTTGCTGCTGCTGACGCGCTCATATAGAACCAGCCAGTCATCGACGTCTATGCCACTTGGGCCGTTGAATGGGCCTGGGTCACGAGGTTGCACCACAACGATCGGCTGCGGGGCTGATAGATCTTGTTGACATTGAGTAGCCTGGTCAGTCATCGTGGTAGCTGCAATGCGCCGTCCGCTGCGAAGATCCAGCTCGTTGGGCTGTATAGCGAGTGGTACCCCGCACATTCCACCAATGATGTTACCAATAGCAATCCACTTATTACCGGTGGCTGACACGAGGGAAGATGAGGAAGAGGCCCTCGTTCTTTCAATTACCGACTTCACCGACATAGCTGCTCAACAACGCCGCGACCCCTCTTTGCGTGCTATTATCAATGGTCTGCACTCTCCCCACCCTGACCACTCCTTACAACTGTTCGTTCTTCACAGCGACATCTTGTACCGCTAAAACGCCCGCCCTGATGGTGCTGAGCTTTTACTCGTTGTTCCTGTGCATCTTCGCTCAGACGTTTTGGCCCAGCTGCATGACGCCCCCTCCGCTGGACACCTAGGGGTGTCACGCACGTATGACCGCATTCGCCGCATATTCTTTTGGCCTGGCCTCTACCGTTCTGTGCGACAGTACGTTGCGGCATGCGACCTCTGCCAGCACCGTAAGAGACCTGCTCTGAGACCTGCTGGTACCCTCCAGCCAATTGAAGTACCAGATGAGCCATTTTTCCGAGTCGGCTTCGATCTTGTAGGACCTTTTCCCGTGTCAGCCACCGGTAATAAGTGGATTGCTATTGCTACCGACTACGCAACGCGGTATGCCATTACACGCGCCCTCCCCAGCAGCTGCGCTAATGATGTAGCCGATTTCCTTCTTCATGACATCATTCTGCGTCATGGTGCTCCTAGTCAGTTGATCACCGACCGCGGCAGCTGTTTTCTATCTAAAGTAGTCGACGAGCTCCTGCGATCCTGCTCTACCCACCAGAAGTTCACTACAGCGTACCATCCGCAAACCAACGGCCTCACGGAACGCCTCAACCGTACCCTGACGAATATGTTAGCGATGTACGTCTCCAAGGATCACAAAGATTGGGACATCCACTTACCTTTCGTTACCTTCGCATACAACATTTCACGTCATGATACAGCTGGATTTTCACCTTTTTACCTACTGTTTGGTTATGACCCGCCTTTGCCCATGGACACCATGTTCCAATCTGACGCCCCCTCATCGACTGCTTATGCTCGTGATGCCCTGGACCGAGCTGACATCGCCCGCCAAGTCGGCCGGGATCGTTTATGTGCCTAGCAGCTTAACCAAAAGAGTGCTTACAATCGCCGGCACCGCGACGTACAGTACTCTCCGGGGTCACTCGTCTTGCTGTGGTTACCATCACGTCGTGTTGGTCTCTGCGAAAAACTAATGTCCCGTTACGTTGGCCCCTACCGCGTCATACGCAAGGTCACCAGCGTGACCTATGAGATAGCTCCACTCCATACCACGTCAGTACCAGCTTCAGTCCCAACCGATATAGTGCACGTTTCACGGCTTAAACCATACTACTCACGCCTCGAGAATTGATCGCACCGGGACGGTGCTTCTGACGACGGCGGGTAATGTCACGGGCTAAGTAGATGCCTGAGGATGACGACGACGAAGTGCTGAAAGTGAACGCGCTCGGACTGCAGCAGCGTTGTACGCATTAGCTCGCCAGTATATTCGCCAGTACGCATTTGCTCGCCAGTGTATACTTTATTCCCCGTAACACCATTGTTGTTCTCGTTATTTTAAACGAATAATGTTTCGTTCTTTTACGTGCTTCATTCTTTTTTTTTCTTCAAAGAACTCACAAAATGGTCCTTTACACAGGAAGACTTACAGTACATTGCCTATACCAACCAGCTCCTAAACTTTAAACTACATTGTAGTCTCCACTAAATAACAAAAATGACGATCATGCCACACGACCACATTCCATTAAAATACACGCGCACACTTTTGTGTTTTTACAGGTTTGAAGGCATGGGGTAAAAAACCTCAAAAGCCCTGAAATAAGTCGCCACCGTTCTGCTCAAAACCTCCATTCAGCGAAAAATGTCGACCACTGATATTATATTGGTACTTCGACCCTCTTGAAAAAGCCTGCAAACCAATAAGCCACGGATATTGCAGCGGAGGCCACAACAAGTTTGTTTCTCTAGAAAAGTGTCAGGAAGTTTGCCTGCGTGAGTACGCACTATTTATACTAGTCGTCAAACATTTATTTTAGGTGATGTACAGGTTCAGCTACCTGTCAATTTTCTGGGGGCAGCAGACATGTACCATTGATTGTCAACTTAATGTGTTATGATGACTGTGAAGTGTAACTTAGTGTGCGTTTTCTGTCTTCTGTGTTTCTATATTTCTGCAACATTAAAACTCTCCAACCACTTTCTCCGGTGTGGTAGCATAACACACCTGCTAGACTTCTTAACACCTCTGCCTTTCTTTTCCTTCCAGTTCCTTCCTTGCTTCTTTAGTACAAACTTCCGAGACAAAGAAATAGCACTTGTCTATATCAATATTTTTTCGTCCCTAACACAAGTTCTCCACGATCTTTGAAGAAGTCTGATACCACCTTATCTTCACCACCAGCTTTGACTTTCTGCATTGCTCTCAGAGCTCTCGTTCCTTGTTGTTATAGGTGGTATGTCTGATTTCTCTGGACTGTTGCTTCTTACGATATCATTCATGTTGTCTCTGTTGCAGTAGAGATCTCCGTAGAACTCCTCCACTACCTACTGTGCCCCGGCCATATTCGTATTATAGCAATATTATGGTGACAATTCTAAGTGTTTATGTTGACTATAGGGGTCTTATATAGATATATAGTAGCCAGTCTAAAGAGGTCACGCCACTTTAAGTGGGTAGTGATCGTGAGGCCTGCGTGAGACATGGTAAGCCCATATAGTCAAGTAAGGTCTTTTAAGGTAGGACCCCAGAAATACGACCTCCGCCACCAGGAGTCGCACCCGTGATCTTCCGGTCAGCAGCCGTGCACCAAAGCCATTGTACCACCAACACCCACCAATATTACTACTGCTATTATTATTATTATTAATATTATTACTATTATTATTATTATTATAGCTTGGCGTCTAATGCCCCAAAACCAGCATATGATTATGAAAAATGCCGTAGTGAACGGCTCCGCAAGATTAGACCACCTGGGATTCCTTAACGGGCATACAAATCTGAGCACACGGGCCTACAGCACCTTCGAATATTTTGAAAATTCAGCCGCCGCAGCCGGGATTTGACCCCGTATCCGGCTGGGGTCAGCAGCCGAGTGCCTTAGCCGTTAGACTACCGTGGTGGTTCAAGAACCGCTACTACACCGTGGTTAACAACCTACCAGAATCGTTTATGCAAGCTGTCAATAAGCTGATGCTCTGTGGCAGTGCAGAAAAAAAATACGGGAAAAAAGCAAGCAAATTCAGAACCATTCTACCATTATCACAATGTGCATTCTATTTTGATCCTGTCGTATACGATAAGAAGCAGTGTAGTCGCAAGCACAGCATGATTTGTGATATGATTTTCTACCAGCACAGAAAGAGAACATGAATATATAATACTAGATGGCTTCATGTTTGGATGAGAGAGAGTTAGATAGAGAGAATTTATTAGAAGGCAGAGAGGTTGGTCTGAGGTACTTCGCTCTTGCCTGCTACTTTACACAGAGGATAAGGTAAAGGGAAAGGAGAGAGGGATGAAGGATGATGATGGGTATTTCAAATTGTGTAAAGGACGAGGAGCGACATTATCATCTTCGGGGATGAGAGCAGTCCATTCGGAATAAAGAAGGGGTGGACGGGTGGGCTTCGCCATGGGCACCATGACTCGTTCCTTTTCTCAACATTTTGGTGCCGAAACCCGGGAAGAAGGACCTTCAAAAGTGAGATGGAGCAGACTTCACAAATATCGATCGCAGTCGAAGCCTCGAGGACTTTGTCAAGCCGCCATGTCTAAAGCTGATGTGCGAGGCCTAACCACCACAGTTACCTGAGAGCACGACTCCGGTTGCATATAATACTACTAGGAGCACCCATGGACTGACGTGAGTGCAGGCATCATCTGGAGGATCGCGAGACGGGAGCCCTCACGTCTACTTCGGCTCCGTCCTGACTCGCCCTTCACGACGACGGCCCGATGTTCACAAGTGAAGGCAGTCGTACAGGTCAACGACGTACATCTTGACACCGCAGCCCCGTGAGTGCAGGCACCGTCAGGAGGCTCGCGAGACGGGAGCCCTCACGTCTTCTCCGGCTCAGTACTAACTCGCCCTTCATGACGATGGCCAGATATGCACAAAATCATGAAGAACGACAGCCCGACAAGTGACGGATATTCGTTGTGCGAACCTTCTGCGATGGATGCCATGTTGACTCCGACTTCGCCTCGTGACACGGCCGGCCAGTGTCTTCTCACGTTTCCGAGACTGGACCGGATCATGGAGGCCCTCTACGAAAGGCGGAGTCAAACACGCAAGGCCATCACGCAGGTCATCGCAGACGTCGAACGTCTTCGGCAACTAGATTTCTCACATATCTGTGAGTTACGACGTATTCACCGAGTTTTGATTGAGCAGTTTGAGGAATTCAAGTGAATCGAAAAAGAAGGGAAGGATGCAGTTGACGTCGATCACTTGGAAGCAGAGATGGAGGAAGCTAACGTTTACGAGCCCAAGATTATTCTAGCAAAGGTCAGAGTAGAATATAAGATCGCAGATACATTAAAGGCTTGAAAGACGCACCTAGACTTAATACGACAACGTATGAGAACGGAGGCCCAGAAGAAAGTACTCTCTCTGACAATGTCGCTACAATTTAACAATTACTTCTTCAACAGACATCTTGTCCCACAAAACTCGTATGAGTGTATCACAGGACAAACAGAGAAACAAAATGGCAGCACACAAGCTAGAACTTCAACTACAATGAAGGCCTCTTTGGCGCTGTTATATATCTCATCAGCATGCTGCACCCACCAAGCTATTAACAAGAAGTCTACAACAACTGCAGTGTTCGAGGTTTAAAACATTCACGTGATTGAGAACAAAGAAAGCTTTGTAGATCTAAAAGGCCATTCACGAGATATTAATAATGCGTCCAAGCGAAAGTTGGCAGACTCAAGCAATACAAAGCACTCATCAGCCTTCGTTCGAGTGCCCGACGAAGGAAAAGGAAGGCCAGCTCACAAAGTGAGAAGAAACAGAAGAACAAAACGAAAGGCCACGACGACACAAAAGCCAGTTCTTGCGCTGCTGAAAGCTCAGGTTCTTCGACAAAGCTACACAAGTTAATATTGAAGAGGGTGTGCAACGCACATAGTATTCCCGAAAGTTGATAAATGCCGACACAGCGCAACAGCGGCGAATGAGAGAGACCAGAAGAAGGCGGAAGCAGAAGGGTTACAAGATAAATGCAGCAACGAACAGAGAGCAAAAGAAAAGGTTACTCAAGTATAGCTACACGGGATCTTTCTGGAAGAGTCTTATCTCCGAATTTTCATGCCAAGGAAACTTGCTCAGTGACAATGCAGGTTCATCAAGGTCAACGCGTTCAGAAGCACAAGTGTGGAACAAGCGCCTAAAGCACTGCTGGAAAAGCAGACGCTGTTGGTCATCACAGATTTTCCCACATGAACTGACCTGGACTTATACAAGTACTCTTAAACTGTTGGAAAACCAGGTGCCAGAGCAAACTGGATTGTTCCACGTGGATTGACTTGGACCTCAAACTATTTGTGATGAATTCAAAATGAAAGTATTAGTGATGACCATTGTGTATTTAGTGTTCACAGCAACTGTGATATTGTTCATTCTGAGGCCACACTGGGTGGGGGGGGGGGGGCGGTGGCGTGGAGGATGTTGCAAATTGTGTAGAGAATGAGGAGCGACATTATCATCATAGGGGATGAGATCAGTGCATTCGGAATAAAGAGCAGGTGGACGGGTGGGCTTCGCCATGGGCATGGTGGCTCGTTCCTTTCCTCAGCAATGGGGACAAGAAGAGGTGGTGCGTATGTACAGTAGGCACTTAGCATAGCACTCTACAATCTAGTATCTAGTCCAGTGCTTTTGATAAAGTATAAAACAGCCCTTGTAGCAGTTTTTGACATCTGTTTGATCGGTTGTTGCTGACAAAATGTGGTTTTCACTCAGTGGCGTTCGTCCGATACTTGGCAACGTTGAAGTGAGCATTTTTCTTTGCGCCACGTATAATGGGCAGTCCCAAAATATATGAGCCAAAGTTTCACGCACTTAGCAGCGCTCACAATGTGGGCTGTCCTCACGGTCACTTAGGTGGGTCTAGTGACGAGTGAAAGCGACGCTTATGCAGGTGAAGCCGGTGCAGCATATGAGCATGTCTTTGGATGGTTTTAGCCAGAAGACGTAAAGGCCTACCGGGGTCTGTTTCCCGCAGACGATTCCTCCAGAGATATGGCAGCGAAGAGTCTGTGACAGCATATTTGCGCATGAGCGATATCAACAATATGTTGACGTGACTTCGCGAATACAGTACTTTGACGTACGGTACATGAGAGCGTTGTATACTGCCGCTCTTGCTTTGCTTTGGGCTGGTTCATCGCCAACCAGGCCATTGTGTCCAGGAACCTAGTGGAGTGTAATTAAGTGACCACTCGTGTGTGCTAGGTCGAATGCTTGGACGATTTCTAATGCTGACGTGTAAAATTGGCCTCTTTTTGAGCAATAATGCATAGCTTGAAGAGCTAATTTTGCATAGGACAGAATCATTCATTTACGCGATGCTTGGCCTTTCACAAATTTTATGGCTTCCTGTATAGCAAAAAGTTCCACAGCTGTCGAAGATGACCTGTGATCTAATTCGCGCTGTCGGTAAATACCGAGTTGAGGAATCACGAAGGCTGCAGCTGAGGGCATTGTGAGATCTTGGTACCGCTTTTTCAGATAGGTGGTCTTGCACGACTATTCCCTGCGTGTAGAAATCCGGACGCCCAAAATATCTGGATTGACCCTGTGTTCGTTAATTTTTGAGCGGGGATTGAATCGATGCATAGCGTTAGAAAATACAGAAGGTGAAAATTGTTAAAACCTTAGTTCCTGACAAAGTATTATTATTCTTGAATATTCAGTACACTGAATATTCTAGATTGCTTGTAACAGAGCACCTATTTCCAACACTTGCGAAATAGAGCAGCATCGCACTTTTTATAGACGAAAACCTCTGGATATGCCCAAAGTTCGCGAGAACTCTGCACGTCCAGAGTTTTCCGCATTGATTGCCTGTTACGAATATATACTAATGAAATTTTGCACATTTTCAGCTCATACTAAAATCGTATATCCGCAGTGCCTGAAACCAGCGGTGATGGTTCGCTGTGGTGCGCCTCATCATGCATGGTATTTTGATATTCTGACACAGACCTGTAAAATGCTCACCTACATCAGTTGCAGCAGCACCAGCAACTTGTTCCTAACGGAACTTAAGTGCCAACACACCTGTTTACGTGAGTATAGGCTTAATAATAGTACAATCGCTGTATGCCCCGTACATCTGTATTTATAATAGCAGTTTCTGGTACAAAATTGTAAAGAATAAAAATGAATATAACATAATGTTGCTTCATTTGCGATGGAAAAGGTAGTTTAATTGATATCGTACGTTTTCATTTCTTTCATCGATCACGCATGAACTTAACTAGGACTAAAAGCAGTATGATTATAAATATCGTAGCATTGGATACAGCAACGTCTCCTATGTAGCATGCTTGTATAAAGAGAGTCTTAATTACAGCTTTCACGACATAATTATTTTTTGTACAATAACAAAATTTAAAACCAAAACTATTCTACAGTGTTTGGCAAGAATACCTTTTTACTTCATTGCTATATATTTTCCCCACACATGATATATACCTGAAATTATTATATTTTCAGCAAAAAGAAAGCCGCAGCCACTCTGCAGTCAAGATCCCATGCCCGATCGATGCTTTTTAAAGCAAAAACGGTGGTTCTTCAATTTTAGGAATAACACATGCATGCAGTTCCGACACAAGCGCTGTGGAAAGGGCTACAACAGTTTCGGCTCATTGAGGACCTGTATGAGTACTTGCAGCTGTAAGTTTGTTAAAGTTAATGGCTTTGTATGTTTCGAGAGCTGATCTAAAATTTTGCTGATTTAGGTCTTTTTTCTGGCAAAAGGGCACAACATACAGTACGCACTATGCCTTTGTGTTGAATTGTGTTTCAGACGTGGAAGCCGAAAGTAAGGCAGATAGTCGATTTATATTATTTTATTGAAGATGCTGAAACCTTCGCATATTTTACCTCTTGCGTGGCTTCACCTTTCGTGAAATTGGGAAGAGAAAGAGAAATAAATAAAAGGAAGAGACAGGGAGGTTAACCTAGAACTGGTGTGCTACCCTGTACGGGGGTGCGGAAAAGGGTCGGAAAGAGGATAGAGATAGAGAGTGGGAAATGTATTAACAAAGTAACGTTGATCAGATGGCTGGCGAAACTAAATCAATAGTATTTGTATTTTATCAATAGTATTTATTTTCTAAAAATGAATTGCAATAGTTTTCGAGCAGGCTTAATGTTCTGCGTCTAAGGAGAGAGCATGACTTTAGCGACAGGGTCATCAAGTCATGACGTGCTGACACTTTGATGTGCAAGATCGCTGTACTGGTAAAACAAACTTAAGTGCCGAGAAGCCCTCTTCAGGCTAGACAGCATGACAGGGCCTCGAAAGTCCACTTGCGTTGATATAAACATAACTCATCGCCACTGTTTTTGTTTTTATGCCAATCTCGATATTTTTGTTTAATTCCTGTCTGGTGTTGCTGTGCTTATTTCCTATATTGCGCAGAAATTTGCATTATTGCATGACCTTGGCAGTTCCAGATTGCCCGGTTTTTCTGTGAACGAAAAAAACTTGAAAAAACATCGGTTTCACAATGAAACAAAATAAAAATAGATAAAGTTTCAGTAACGTTCTCGCTTGGAACAGAAATACCGAGTTTTTTTTCCCATTTTTCGTTTTCGTTTCGTTTCGATGCACTGTTGGTGAAGTTGTCTTTAAATGCGGAAAATTAAGATAGTCCGGTGAGAACGAATCAGTGCAAGTGTCCTTGGCTGAGGAAAAAATACGAAGACATTGCAGTCTTCTTCGCCTCTGCTCTCGGCCAAGGACACTCGCGCTGCTTCGCTGTCGCCGCCACTGGCACATACGCGCAACAATATGCGCACATAAATTAACTCACAGTAGGCAGTCACACATAAAAATAATATGATCCATTATAACACTGCAAGTAATAGAACAAACGTGCGTACAGGAATCGCAGAGAAGGTATACGTGCCTTGCCTGAAAAAATCAGCTTGAATTCAGATATAACAAAAAATGACCAAAATTGAAGGAATACGTTGCTAGAAAGCTTTTTGGTCTTCTTTGAAAGTTTTGGGCTGAATATTTGTGTCCTGCCTCATCAGTTTGTGTAAAACATGCACCCGATAAACTCCTATTACTTTAACTACGAAGTTCTAGTTGCAGCCATTTCCAATACACGGTGTATTCCGTGCTTCTTTCAGAATTTCTCTCCACACAATTTAGGGCCTGATTTCGTGCATACATGAGTATTAGTTACTAAAACAAACTTTGAGGTTTTTGAGAAAACATAGCAACAACAATGGCATCCTGCAAGTTTGATCGTTTATTATTCAGCCGCACTTACACGCACATAATTTATAAAATGGTCGGTGTCAATTTATTTTGTTGTAAGAAGTGATGAGAACGTGGAACGCTTTTCTTCTATTTCCGTATACAATAGGGCATGGGTTCATCTAATCTCTAGGTTAAACGAGAAAAAAATAAAGGTGGATGTACATAAAGTTATTGATTGATATGCGGGATTTACCATCTCAAAACCACCAAATGATAATGAGAAATGCCGTAGCATAGGATTGTGGAAATTTTCACCACCTTGTGTTCTTCAAGGTGCACCCATATTTTAGCACATGACATGGGCCTACAGCAATTTAGACACCATGGTAAATGCAGCCACCACCACCGAGATTCGGTCCCGTGACCTGCGGGTTAGCAGCCGAGTACTTTAGCCACTAGACCACCGCGGCAGAGCATGTACACAAAGTGTATGGCCCATACAATAAGGCTGCCTGCTGTTAACGCAGTAAATGTTCTGACAGAATAGAGAAACCACGAGTAGTGAAACTGAAGAGTGGTAGGTCTTGCACTTGACCTTATGTCATGTTGGTGGCAAACAAACTTTAAATCTTGCTTTCATAACCATTAGTGCCGTTTAGCGCATAAGTTTCACTTATTTTAACCAATAAATGTTATGGCTTTGATTATTCTGCAGATAGCCAAGCTACGACAAGCCTACGATAAACCCAGGCCCAACCTGTGAACCAAAAGTTCAAAATCAGCAACTGCCCATGAGAACATCAGCAGCGTTCAACTCCGACAATCCACTCATTCCACAGGTCCATATTGTTTTGCCGGGTTCATTTGACCAAGCTGGAAAACCTAACGTTTGCCGGCCACACTCCTAGGACTTAAGTGCGCGACCCTAGACGAGCACCTCTTTCCGAGTGGTTGTGCTTCCCGAGGTGACCAGGCCCACCGAGCTCTCCTTGCATTTATGAACCAAATGGACCTGGCCACCCGTTTATTGTCGTTTTCTTATTATTTTTTACTTTTTTACTCATACTCGTCCAACTCTTCTTCAGTTTTTTTCCTTCCTGCTCTTCTTTCCCCTCATTCTCCTTTTATCTTTGTTTTCTCTGTTTCTACCCTCCTCCAGCAGGCCTTGGGCCCCTCCAGGTGGCAGTTGCCAAATTGCTCTTTCCCTCTTACCCCTGTGTCCTTGTGTATCTGTGTATGCTAATCATATAATCGTGATAATAAACCCAGCCTGTCCAAAAAAGACGGAACCAGTCAGCTTGATTTAAATAGATCATCAGGACTGACCGGTCCTATGCCATCTTCTCAAGCATAACAATCTGCTCAAACCAATTAAGACAGTCCACTTGTCGAAGATTCAAAGCCATTTCTCCTCCATTGCAGATCGACCTTAGAAACAGTCGGGTAAAAAACTTACTCCATAACATTCAGTCGAGGTCAGCAAACATATACCATATATTCCACTCGTTAATTGTACAACCACTTTCATCCCGCTTCTTTCACAATTTTGGCCTACCTTCCTCACCAAGCGTTTACGCGACATCTCACCAAGAAATTAAATATCATTGAATGATTAGGAAAATTGGGGGCTAGAAAATCTTGCTGAGTGTTTGCCCAAGTATTCACCTTTCATTTTTTTTGCTTCTTCCTTTTCCTTCTTTTTTGGCACGTTGCGCAATGGCCCTCCTAATTTTTTTCTCATTCATGCTGACAGCTGAATTTCACCTATTCGCTTAGCAGCGCAACTGTTCAGCTCCTACACACAACAATGATGGTAACTCATGTAACAATGAATGTCGGCAATGAAAAGCCACACTAAACTTCCTTTAGAAAATTCAATAAAACATCGGATTTCAGTATAAGAAACGGCTGTTCATTTGCCGGACTGCATAGGTATAGCATCAGTAATAAAAACAACAAATGCTAAGACTGATGCCACGAGTGCATCCTAGAGGGTCTAATTGAGTACACAAGCATTTCCATGTACTCACTGGCGCTGCGTTTTTTATGAATGATGTCACCGCCAGCGAAATCTGTAAACTAGCGTGGCTTAGGTGAGCCAAACCAAGCAGATTTCGGCTCCCACAACAACCTGCGTGTCATATACAGCATTCGTGTGACACGCACGAGTATGTGGGAGCAAAGGCCGGCTTGGTTCAATATGCCCCCTTTCAAAGTCCACAGAGCAGTATTTGACCCAGACAAACGATCACGGTTACATCACCCATTCAGCACTGTTTACCGTGTCATAACACAATCACGCTTTGTTTTCTGAGTACATGTTGTGAGAGTCATGATAGCAGTATTGGTGCTTCTAGAAAGTAATTTTTTAGCATTCTTTAGATTAGCAATCTTTAGGAAGAAAACACTAGATTGACAAAAACAGGCAAGGACAGTAAAGACGTAGCACGAATTGCCGAGGTTCCGGAAGAAACAATTGATAGTGGTGTACAGGTGACTGTGCCCACAAAATGAAGGGCTATAGTGTAGATTCAGATTGCAGTGAAAGAAAAACGTACAGGCGAGAGAGACAGACAAAATTGGTGCAAGAAGAGGTAGAAATCCAAATGGAGCAAGGTAAGAAAGCACTGGAAAAGAAAATAGAGGGCATGTTCATTCAGATTACTAAATTGATGCTGCAGCAGTTCGCCACAATGCAACAGCAGACACAGCAACAACTGGGTATCATGCAAACGCGCGTAGGTGAGCTTGAAGCGAAATTATCGGTGGCAGTCAGTCTAGCTAGCTGAGCTTCGAAAGCAAGAAGTTGCGGGTTTATTAAAACGACTACAAAACCTTACACCAGGCCTGCGGTAATCGAAACGAGTGAGATCACTAGACAGCCGTAATACCACCATGGCTAGTGACAACACTTATTCAATCCGGCAATGTAATTGTAGGAGTTACACTCAGAAACGATATCATTTACAGCAATACCTGATCAAGAAAGAAAATCTGGGTATTATGTTTCTACAAGAAACTAACGGGAAGGCGAAATTGTCGAGCTACAGGCCTTGCAGTGGCGCCATGGGAAAGAGATCGGCCGTTACCACGCTGGTCCGACGAAATCTTACGGCCGTCCAGCACGATACAGAAATATAACAATATTGAATTGACTTTATTAGAAATCATACTGAATTGAAAGTTAACTAGCAGCCTGTTCGTCCTGAATGTTTACAGCAGTCTTTGACGCAAAATTTTAGCGCGCTGATTCGAAAAACGATCGCAATCATCAACAAACAGGTGTTCCTAATTGCCGGAGACTTTCACGCTCAACACACACCTGGGGCTACGAATTCGTAAATGTCAAGTGTAGAAACCTCTGGCTCGACGCGAAGCAAGAGGGGCTGAACCTCATTACCGACCCCTCCTTGCCAACGCGAAGAGGTAACAGCGTTAGCGTAGACACCACACCAGACTTAACCTTTACGAAAAACATTGTCGACTCACAGTGGCTAAACACGCAGCAAGATCTGGGTAGGACTGGGCAAGACTAGAGGCCAAATGCTGAAATTGATCGAGTGGGACAAATTGAGAAGAATCAGAGTCAAGAAAATCGGAGGAATCAATTACCGATATTGGTGCATGGACTGACTCGCTGAAGCGGGACATTGCCGCGGCGACGCAATTAGTCCTGCCGGAGGCAGAACTTGAAATTTCAGACGGCAGACTCCTGCATATGTGGAAGGCCAAACCCAGCCTGAAGGCAAGATGGAAAAGGCAGAGGCAGAACAGACAACTTAGGAAAGCTATCGCAAAGCTCAATAAGGACATTGAGAGTCACACGCAGCAGCTGTGCAAGCAATAGTGGGAAAATACCTGCAGTAGTACAGAGAACCAACAAGGGTTCGCAAAGACGTAGAACTTACTTAGGTACCTGCTAGATCAGGGTGAGACGAAAACCACTCACAGACGGAACATCAACAGAATCATACATGCGTGTGAAGGCTCCGAGCAGGACATATCACGGGAGATTACGGAATGGTACATCAGTTCTACCCAGTCGCAAGTGCATCCTGATTACAGAAGTGCGGTCAACAAAGTCCTAAACAGACCACTCTGCGAGTCATAGATCAGGGCAGTATTACAAAAACTTAACACCACATTGGCGCCTGGGCCCGACGGTATTACAAACAAAATGCTCAGGAATCTAGACGATAAATCAATAAAAGAACTCACGGTGTTTATCAATGCGTGCTGGGAAAAAGTAAAGGTGCCCCAACAATGGAAGACTGCTCACATAGTGCGGATACTGAAGCCGGGTAAGCGACTGCAGTTATATAACCTCAGACCGATATCACTGACTTCATGCTTGGGGAAGGTAATGGAGCACGTGGTTCTTACCAGGCTGACCAACTACCGCGAGGACCACTACCTGCTTCCCCACACGATGTTGGGGTTCAGGCGAAACCTCTCCACGCAGCACGTGATGCTACACATAAAACACTAAGTAATAGATAGCCCTACGAGGTCCACCGAGGCCATACTTGGCCTGGACCTCAAGAAGGCATTTGATAACGTAACGCACGCAACCGTACTGGCCAAAATGCAGGAACTAGATCTCGGCGAACAAACGTGCAACTATGTTCGAGATTTTCTCACGAATAGAAAAGCCAAGCTTTTGGACAGCTTAGTACCGAGGAAATAGAATTAGGAATTGCCGGTACTTTGCAGTATTGGTGATGTCACGCGCGCTTTTCAACATAGCTCTCGTGGGGTTGCCAGCCAAGCTACAAGAAACCTAAGGGCTCCATCACAGCTTTTATATTGACGACATTATGTTGTGGGTTACGGAGGGCTGCGACGAGCACATAGAACAGACTTTGCAACGTGCGATCGAGACTGTTTAGCGATACTTACAGTACACCAGCTTGAGCTGCTCTGCTGAAAAATCAGAACTTTTAATATAAAACGCCACGCAAAGAGGCCGCAAGCTGAACTGCCAAGTAAATTATAACCCGGTAGAGACATGTGTCTAACGGCATCCGACGGGTGACCCGTGATAATATACGTGTTCTCGGCTTACACATAACGGCGAATCGCCACAATGGGGAGACAATCAGGCGACAAGAAGGCGCAGTTGCTCAGACCATCCGACTTTTAAAACGCATAGGAACCCGACACAGTGGAATGAAACAGGGCAGTATAATAAGGCTAGTTCAAACCTTTGTAATGAGCCGAATAACGTAACTAGCATCCTACCTCAAGTGGAAGGTAGCGATAAAGACAAAGATGGTGGGATTAATCAGGAAGGCATACAAACAAGCCATGGGGGTTACCATCGAACACGAGCACGAGTGAATTACTCGATCCGGGTCTCCACAACAAGCTGGAGGAATTGATAGAGGCACAGACCATAGCACTGCACGAGCGCCTTTCCAAAAGCACAATGGGCAGACACATACTGGAAAGTCCAGGAGTGAGATATCACGCTCAGCACGGTGTCAAACTCGACGTACTAAGCAATGTAAGGGATAGTCTGATCATCCTTCCTTTGCCGAAGAACATGCACTCCGAATACCCCGGGAGCAGACGGGAAAAGAGTGCACAGGACACACAGAAGAAGTATGGAAAATGTAAAGACGCAGTGTTCGTGGATGGGGCCAGGTATGAGCGCAGGCGCAGCTTTGCGGCCGCTGTAATAGATCACCAGAATGTTTGCAAGACTAGCGTTGCGTTGCGCACAGAGCATGTGGAGACAGCAGAGAAAGTGGCTATCGCGCTTCGGCCACCACCACGGCCGAAGTGGTTATCAGCGACTCTAAGACTGCAGTCCACAGCTTCGCGAACGGCCGTGTTTCTCCCGAGGTGTTACGAATATAACTTGGGGGCAAAATTGAAAATGGGGATGTTTACGTACTATGGACACCCGCCCACACTATCTCGCTCGCCGGCAACGAGGTGGCGCAAGGGGGGCGCCAAGGGCTTACGGACCGAGCCGCCACCGTCACCACCACTACCTCGGCCTCGACGTCGATTGAGGAATGGGAGCGGGAGGATCACCTCACTGGTTTTCAAGATATTACCCAGCATTACAGATTTGCCAAGTGCAAATTTCTGCCACCACACCAAAAACTGAACGAAAGGCATGTGGTCACGGGGCGACAGCTGCAGACTAAGACGTTTCCGAACCCGGTGATCTTGAATCTCTGTTACCTGGAGCTTTATGCGTTGCGCTGCAAATTTTGTGAGGCCAGGGCAACCATGGAACACATGCTATGGGAGTGTGGCAGAAGTGGGGCTCCAGACGGGGACGCAGCCTCGAACCGAGCGCGCTGGGAGAGTGCTCTGCTCGGCCATGTCCTTGAAGACCAACTGTGGGCCATCCAGTGGGCCGAGGCCGGCGCCAGAGCCCAAGGGTTCATGGCCGATACCAAGGCGTTGATATATGCTCCGATACCCGAACAACTCACCCGACGTTTTTTTTTTCGTTTTAATAAGGTAGCGTCTCTCTCTATACAGAAACGCTGGCGCACAAACACTACAAACACGACGATTGTGAACAGAATGACGACAAAGGGACAAGCGGAAGAAGAGCGCTACCTTCTACCGTCTTCTTCTTGTCCCTTTGTCATCGTTCTGTTCTCGCGCTATAACAATCGTCATGTCAAATCAACTAGCCCAAACAGCCGTGCTTCTAAGCTACAAACACGATTCAAACACATTGCATTCAGGTGGTGGCAAGTCACGTTCAAGCCAAGGAGGTGGAAACTCCAGTTGCTAGGTGCCAGGATACGCTCGAGCGCCAGCCTGTGTTGCTGACAGCTGCCGACACCGAAGTGTGACATTGTGGAACTCCGGTTGCTGAGGATGCGCGCGCCCGCAGCTGTGGCTATAGGAGAGGGTGGTAGGCTGATTCCATCGAGTGCCTGACATAGCCCGACTAA
Organism: Rhipicephalus microplus; assembly: GCF_013339725.1. Lineage (NCBI taxonomy): Eukaryota > Metazoa > Arthropoda > Arachnida > Ixodida > Ixodidae > Rhipicephalus > Rhipicephalus microplus. The sequence goes on from NW_023611169.1 coordinate 40,209, forward strand.
AAGGCATTCATATTAAAATTGCGCATTTAAAACTGCGAATACGTATTGGAGCTAAACCCAAATAAAAGTTTGGTTCAGTGAGCAGAGTCATTGAGTGCCAGCAAGGATAGCGAGCATGCGGTCTCCTTCGCTGATATCGTCGGTACCCAACTTTAATAATCTCTTTAGTGTTCTGCCGTAGTCAAGATGTGCGCTTTTGACTTCCGCTTTGACACACCTGGCATGGTCTTCCGTGCACACACGCCTATTTCTACATGAACAATCATTTCTGCCTATTTCGCCTAAATGCATGAACAATCAAAAACGTTATCCTCATGCTGTTTTGGCAACTTGAAAATGTTTTACTGTTGCCTCAACCGAGCATCAAGTTTGCAAAGCATCAAGCATCAAGTTTGCAAACCACAAATGTGGGAGCAGCAATATTGCACTTTCTTCGTGTAAAAAGTGCGTGGACAGATGCCGCTGTGAGTTACGACCTTCTTCAAAATGCATGAATAATCAAAAACGTTATCCTCATGCTGTTTTGGCAACTTGAAAATGTTTTACTGATGCCTTTTGCTATACTTCGGATCGCAATATATTTGTGATTGACGAATTATTTATTTGAGCAAAACGAATAAACACCCGTTGCAGTCAAAGGCCGATGCCTGGAACAAGTTTCAGTGGGCAGAAACGCTTTTATGTCGACGTCACAAATAACACAAGCATCAAGTTTGCAAACCACAAATGTGGGAGCAGCAATATTGCACTTTCTTCGTGTAAAAAGTGCATGGACAGATGCTGCTGTGAGTTACGACCCTCTTCAAAGTATCGTACTTTTGCCAATATAAGTTACACTTTAACTTATGTAACACTGCGCTGGTAAGGTTAATTTTTCAATATCATACATTTCACAATATCAAGAACGAACACTAAGATTTTTGCATGACGTCAGCATTGGAGAGTACACAAGAGGTCACGTCTGTTGTTACACTGCATAAATGTGCCTAATACGTAAAGCTGCTCTTTCCATGCCAACAGATAGCAAGGTATTGAAAAACAACCACTATATTTTAAAGCTGTAGTATGTAACTTATGATGGGTTCTCAGCAGCTATTCCCAATTCCCAATTTTACATTTTCTTGTCAACATGAGTCAAGAACAGATTTACATTTACCACGTGTATTTTTTGTGATTGGCGATCTAAAATCTAAAATAAAACTCTAACTGCGCATAAGGTAACGTTTAAAAAGAAGCTTAAGTGGGTTCTTGGGCATGTTGGAATTATATATTTGAAATAGTTGCATACAAGTGCAAAAAGTTTTAATTAAAATAAGTCTACCCTCATTAGCTTGGCTAGCCTTCAAGTTATTGATTATCCCCCAAGATAGAATAATGAAAACCTGCCCACACATTTGATGGAAACTTAGTGGGGCACCTGAAGCGTTGATGATATGCTGAGTTGTTAGCAACTCTTGTGATCTGCTACGGGGCCACTGATAAGAGGTAATTTAAAATTTAAACGTATGGCTTATGTTTTACATATAAGATTGATTATTTCCGAAGCTAGATGTGAATTATACGCCACGCAGCTGCAATCACCATATTTGTTTTTTTGTGGATAGTCCACCAAGCGCATGTCACGTAACACATCTCTGTGCATGTTTCTTCCTGTTTAGATAACGGCGTTGCAATGTCTTGTCCACAATGTGCTCAAAATATAAATAATGAACTGGCATTTGGGAGCACAAAAGAAAACAGAATACTACACGGCTCTCCCGGACTACACGCTCAACTTGGTTACCCCCTCGTACCTGGGGAAGGCCGCAAACCAGCTCGATTTGACTCTGAGGGTGCACTTAAGCATACCTTCTCTAGCAAGCCCAACAAATCTACCCCCGCCACCCGCCCAAAATTTTTCACTTTATCAACCTACGATACAGAACTCTCATGTCTGCGGCAACATCCCGTCTGCGTGCTCGAGAGTGTCTGTGAATTTTATCCGTGCTGTTAAACCAGGATGGCATAATAATCACATTGCTAAGCCTGCCTCACCAAGTGCAAGTGTGCATAATACCCCTAGTCAAGCCGGCAAACCTTAAAGACCTTTTGATCTATCTGATGCACTGTAAGATAGACACCATTGTAAAAGTCATTCAGACCACCTTCCTTGGAAACCTGGCTCACAATTTAACATCCTCTCTACAAATACGCTTTAAGGAATAGCCTAAGTGGGTTTTGAAATAAATAAGAAAGTCGGCGTCAATAATTATCCTACATATTTTCCGTATGAAAACACTGCTTGACACTTTTTCATGAGAGTAATATAAGGATTAAAACTATTTTAGAGCCTCTGATTCCTATGATTTTCTATCGTTACTTTCACTCCATGCACTATCAAACATAATAATTACTCTTCACAAGAACAACAACTTACCAGCAAAATGAGGCTACCAAGAAGGAAGCAAGTATACGTTATGTTGTCTGGTCAAGGGGATATTCCTGAAAAACGGCTCAAATTTTATCTAGAATTGTGTTAGTGTACTGTTGTAAGTGGCAGGTATGTTTTCGGTTTAGCGCAGTAATTGTTTTGAGCTTCATTCAAGATAGATATGTAACTGCGTGCTGTGTTGTCTGTTGCTAAAGTGGGGCCCATTGTCCTTTATCCAAACACCCCCCCCCCCCACTTGGCCTAATAATTTCAGAGTGAGCAACTTGTTATAAATGACTTTTCTAGCTTCTATTTCGAGGTCTTCTTATGTACCGTCGGGCACAAGTGATTGTTATTTTAAACAAAATTGATTCAGCAGGATTTAGCTCTTCAGACTGCCTACGACATTTATCTCTACAAATGTAGATCTAACAATGCAATATTTATAAATTCACACACTCGTGCATCAGAACGTTCACTGGATCGACAGCTCTTATACAAAAATTGGTAGTGCACTAACGATCTCGATGTCCATAGTACTAAAAATTAAAAATGTGTTATGCAGTGGGTAACATATTTGTACCTACTGAAACATATGAATCTTTCGAACGTAAAAGATGCAGCACGAATTTTTTCGCATTACACGCAGAACTCATAATTAGAAATTAATGACAGAATGCTCACTCAGTAGTGATGGTAAACAGTGACTTAAATTGGCGCAGCGTGAAAGTATATGCATTGACGCGACTACGTGTATTCCCTTCGCTTAAAACTCAGTGCATGCTGCTTCGCGAACCTGAAAAAGGAGCCGGGAAGCTGGTAATGCCAGACGTCATGTACAGTGCTCTCATAACAGACTCACAGGCTGTGGTTCCTTGGAAAAGTATTGAATATAAACGTGTGAAATATTGACCAACCTTGTACATCAGGGCACCGGCTTTCTGGATGTTCTTAACAAATGGCATTGTAATTCACTGACGTTTCAATTCTCCAAAACGCTATTGCTATAAGAAGCTGGGATTCTGCTTTCACAAACTGGGGTTCTATATTAAATAGATGACTGCTAACAATGACGCTCTTAAAGCTCAAGGTAAAATGTCCGTCAAACCGACGTAAACCCTCTGCGCCGTTCTCTAGAAGCAACCAAGCCACAGATGCAAACCATCTGCATTAAGCGACGCCTACCCACGCACACACTGAGGATCAGCCGCCGCCAAGCACTGCCCACCGACGGAAACAGTCCGCGCTGTCTCTGCGCCGAGCTTAGCAGAGCTTCTTTACATACAGATGGTGTGACATGAGTGCACCGTGTACAGCCCTGTGCCACAGCTGATGTGCATAGCATGGCTGCGCATGGCCACTATATATGGCGTAGAATAACGGTGTTGACCTACGCATAACACTGTCCTAGTTAAAATAGCCGAAGTAATGAAGTCACGTCAAAGCAGGCTTGACATCCAAAACTGTCCAAACCAGTATACGTCATATTTGTCGTAACTGTAAGTGAGCTGGGCCATATTTAGGTAGTCCGTAGCGATGGCTCGTTTTAAGAAAGTTCCTACGGACGCTGAATGAGCCGCTTACCACAAGTCTCGGTGTTTGCCAATCTTAAGCATAGTGAGGAATGGTCATTTCAGCCCTCCTACGTGGCCCATCAAACAGCTGCGAAGGGGTAACGATGAGCGCACTGGATCTCTGCTCGTTGAGAGCGGGTGACGGACGCGGCCATAAAATGAACCATGATATGTTTGTACCACCCTTAAGATTGACCAGCTTCACTGTTTCTCATGCTTTACATAACTAAGAAAGTACATTTTTCCGGCAACCTTATTTTTCATCACTATATTTACACATGTTTACATGTTTCGCTCGTTAATGGCTTCGATCTAACAGGGCAAGTGCTTTTGTCATCATGAAGCCATGAGCAAGGGAGCAAATTCGTTTGAAGGAGTACCAGCCTTCGCGATATATATATATATATATATATATATATATATATATATATATATATATATATATATATATATATATATATATATATATATATATATATATATATATATATTCTCACCCCTCCGGGTAGGTAGCTGCTGATCTGTATAGATTAGTCCTCACCTTCTTGCTGAGAGATATACGGACAAAATTCAGTAGGATTTTCTGAGCGGAAACAGCGAAACCATTTTTTTTTCAATGAATGGACGACAAGTTCAATATTACTATTGTTACTTTTAGTAAAATCTTCCATGCGGGCAGTATCCATAAGAGAACATTTTTGGGTTAAATCATTGCCCAAGGTATTCTAAGCATCCGCATATTAAAGGACACTTTTGAGGGCGAACAATGTAGCCCCGAAAGCACTGACATGTAGTAGGAATTTCCGAAAAAATAAATAAAATGTAAAAAGTGGCAAGAACTTCCGGAATCCAGAGTCGGCATGTAGTGGTGGCCGCAACATGATACTGATTGCCTTGACGTCAACCACACTGAAATTAACGATGGAGAAGCGTAGGCGGCCGCGAAGCGACACCAGCCTGAATATTTACTCACTCGAAATGAGCAAGCTTGTTTCCAACTGAACCATGTTGCAAGTCTTGTACCGGCCCAACACCACCCACACGACGTTCTGACGCAGCTTGGCAAGAAATTTAGTGCAACCATGTTGGAGGCTGGTTAAATTAGCAATCTTGTGAGAAAGCATCGACGGCGATGCCTTTTCCGGGCTGCTCGCTAAGACCCAGGCCACTGTGGCAGTAGTATAGTGCTGTGCCACACCTATGAGTGATGGCGCCAGCAGTGGTTGATAACCCCTCTCCCTACAAGTTGAAGCAGGACTCTGGCTCATCGGCCATTCACCACTCTGCGTTGCTTGTAGTACTCAAAGCAGTCGTCTGTAAGGAAACCAAAAAACCGTTCGTTCGGCTTCGCTTTACTCACCAATTTATTATTTTTTCTTCCCCTTCACTGAAGGATCGCGCAGAAAATCGTGTAGGTCATGCTGAGCACTACCGTAACCCTCTGACGCCTGTACCCTTGAGTGACGCTCAAGTTGTAGTCAAATTATTTCATGTGACACTTGCGACTGCCCCTTTTGTTGTACCCAAGGCACACTAGAGCCCAATCTGTTGAAGAGGCTTTACCACTAATACACGCCGACGTGATTCTTATAGATTCCCCGAGAACAATCCACCAAGCAGTCATATCTGCAGAAACTGCGCCCATCGCGTCCAGCAACACGAGCGCGACCTGCCCCAACAAACTCATGACGCACTTCCGACCAGATTGAAAATCTTCTTCGAGTGCGGCAAAGTAGCGTGTTGTTGCTATCGCATACTCTCTCTAAAGCTCAATCACTATGAACAGCCAGTACAGCCTCCCGTTCTACGATTGACCTCCACCTGACCACCATTTTTATTTCTCTCAATTTTTGCTTTGTTTGCCTTCTGGGATTCTGACTTTCTCTATCATTTATTTTCAACATTTATTTCTTTTTCTCCATTTTTTTCATTTTTCGCTACGCTATGATTTGCACCCTCCTCTTCCTTTTTTCTCTCTCTATTATTACAAGTCTCCTCTACACCCTTGCATGCATTTTCTACCCCTTTGCTACACAATACTATACAGGGATATGCTATGTTCGGTCAGCGTAATTGAACAGCTTAGTCGATGAGGCCCTCACATTTCGCATATACCAAATTAGTTAATACGGGACGTGAACGAATGATGAAGGTATTTGGCTGGTGCAAACATGATAATTATGAGATGCGTGTCATGTAAGAACATGACTTCATGCCACGCTCATGATGCGCTTGCGGCCGTTTGGCTAGCTTCACATATACGAAATTTCGTATTACGTGACGTGGAAAGACGACACAGGTAAATGACACGTTCAAACAGGAAAATCGTGATATGCGTGTCATGTAAAACAAGACTACATGCTACGCACATACTGTGCTCGCGGCCATTTCGCTAGCTCTACATATACAAAATTTGATATTATATGACGTGAAGTGACGACGAAAGTAAATGACACATCAAAACAGGATAATTAATAAATGTGTGTAATGTAAAACATACATGCTACGCACACTATAGCATATTCGCGGCCGTTTCGCAAGCTCCACATATACAAAATTTGGTTTCAGCTTACCTAAATAGACGATGAAGGTAATTGATATGTGTGATTTAACGTCCCAAAACCCCCATATGATTATGAGAGACGCCGTAGTGGAGGGCTCCGGAGATTTCGACCATCTGGGGTTCTTTAACGTGCACCCTAATCTGAGCACATGGACCTACAACATTTTCGCCTCCATCGGAAATGCAGCCGCCAACGCCGGGATTCAATCCCGTGACTTGCGGGTCAGCAGCCAAATACCTTAGCCACTATACCACCACGGCAGTGCAGACAATGAAGGTAGATGGCACGTCTAAACACGATACATGACGTGGAAGGCATGTAAGGCATAATTTACGTCTACCTCGTAACGTTGTGCTGATTTTAAAGTGACACATCAGCCTTCCTCATTTGTGCTTCGCATATCATCGATTTCCACTGTACGCGGGGTCTCCTATTTTTTCACGTATTGTGGGCATTCGTCATAGTATTTTTCTCCTTTATTTGACTGAAGCACTTTCACTACAAGGTAAAGGAAGCACTAACTATAGTATTAAGCCACATGACAGGGGATGATGTAGACAATGCGCTGATTGTTCTACAGAAACAATTTAAAACTTCGAATTGGGTACTTTTTTTCTGCAAAGAATAACGGTTGCAATGTCAACAACTCTGTAAGGTTGTCTTACAAACACGTGCAGCGAAGATATGTCTGTATATATAATTCGCTTATCAATGTAATATTTCTCCTCAAACCGGCTTTGTTCTTTGGAGAGCTTGGAAGTAAACTCTTGGATATGAAACTTCTAAGAAGCCTTTTTGTCTTCGTTCCCATCACATGCGTTTGTGGTAATATTGTGTTCTAATACGTTCTTCTTTCTTTGACATAACCGCAAGGTGTTTTTTTTTTAAATTGGTAGTCTAGAGCTTACGTGGTGTTACCTACTAGAATACGACAATGTGTTACATGGTGCGATTTCGTAGATGTAGTTTGTTTTTTCTTGCGTTAGTATTTTTCTCTTACGTCAAATTCAGATTAACTTTCATTCATGATTGCCATCTGCCTGCACTAGAGAGAAACGGGTTAGAACTTTATAATAATTTCAAGTAGTGGTCTTTTTTGTAGCTTTGCTTCCTAAATTAAGCTATATTTGTATTAGTAAGCATGAAATTGTTAAATGTTTGACATATATTCAAACCGTAAAAGCGTAAACCTTTTGTTAGTTGACTTTGAGTAGAAAGCGTGGACGTGGGCAGGCTATGGAGTGTGGTATGTTATGATAAAATAAGTGCCTTAGGAAAGTCGTTACCGACAGGGACCGCAAGAAGTAGAAGTGTATTGGTTATAAAAAGTTTGTTCCTGAAAAGTGGGACGAACTCATTCAGTAGTGGGGTAATAAAAGATGGCTTGTAGAAGTTTTCACCACGTAGTTCTTATTTATTGAATAAATATGTTCTGGATGGTGATGATGATTGTTACGCATCGAAATCGGCAGCTTTGGCTTTTAATGTTCGAAAACCATAAGAAATGGACAGAAATTGTGTACCACTCCTAAAGCAAGTGAACAGCTGTGCCGTTTTGATACTTTGAACCTTTAATACTTCATGATATGTTTCTTCAACTTTTTCGCGTGATCGCGTATTGTTCAGGCGCCGCGAGAAGCACCAACTCTGAATGCGTTATAGGGGGCAAAATAAAGCAATATTAAGGGAAAAGACTTGTCCACGTGGTCGTCAACAAAGAACTTGGAGAAAGCTTGAACTTCTCCTTCATGAGTAAAACACCATAGCGTAATCGGACCATGTGTACATCGCCTTCTCAGCAGCTGGCTATATATAGGTCACTTCTGAGTGAGCACGAAAACCGCACCACAAAGAAAATAACAAGTGTGCGCCAGGAAATCGGGCCATTATTTTTTTCAAACTATCCTAGAATGACTAATGCACTTAAAGCTGCGAAATCTGCTACGACATAGCTATTCCTTTTTCAACTTCGCGATGTACCCACAACGCCTTACAGGACAACACATGAGCCAGTGCAGCTACTCATTTTGTTTATGTTTTTGCTGATGATGACGATTATTCCTGATTAAAGTTTTTGTGATTGTGGGACCTACAACCTCTTACTCATTGTAGAATGAAGTTTAGTTGACACATGGGGCTATTCTACGCTTCTGCATGGCAAGACTACATGCCCTAAGGAAATTTTTATCAGTACCAAACATGCGTACAAGCTTTTTTTAAGATATGTGCTAGAAGCAATAGTGTAGCTTTGTGGTAAAATGCCTGCTTGCCACTGATAAGCTCAGAAATAAATTTACGCAGATTAAAACCGAAGCTTGTTATTATTCATTTATTTTTTGCATCTACCTCTGATTTTTACTCATAGCCTACGGCACCAACGCCAACACCGTGATTTCTGCGAAATGTGGTTTTTAACACTATGGTATTAATACGTATTTTTCATAAGCTGAAAGTCTATCAGTAAAAGAATTCTAAGGTGGATAACGGAGGATTTGTATAATGTTGCTTGTGACAAGCTTTAGGCTTTTCAGAAGATTTTGAGTGAAAATACATAAGGTAAAACTTCCTTATATTTTTGTAACAAACCTCTGTTCAAGTTTTATTGTAGAAGCTGAATTTGCTTGTTCTGTTCACTATTTCTTTCAGTGAACATGAACTGACAGTGCCTAGTTTGTTGTGATCATGCAAATACAAGAAATTTTTCATATAGATTACTCGGAAATAAATACAAATATATTGTTCATTATATGGACGGAAGCACTTTCTTGCTTGAAAGCTCGATTGCCACGATAAAGTTTATTGAATTGTTTGTGCAAACACATAGAAAATTTTATCATAATTTCAGCTTGGTCATTAATCAAGCAAAAGCCTAAACCACAAAAACCCGATTTCTGCAACAAGCCGCCCTTTTTGGGTAGCTGCAAACCAATGACGGTGCAATGGTACTTTGACGCAAGAGAAAAACTGTGCAAACCACTAAGCGGCAGCTTTTGCAGCGGTGGCATCAACTGCTTTGCGCAGTACGCGAATTGCAAGGAACTGTGCGAAAGTGAGTAGACCTTCTCTACACGAATACCTGCATCATTTTTTTTTATGTAATGTGCAACATCTGTTTCTATGAAGGTAGATACCTTTGCAATCAAAAGCCCAATTCAAAGGCCACAAGCGTTGTAAAGTAGAACAGCTAGAGACGTCACTCGTAATTCTGCGTGTATGCAAAATTTGAGCTCATAGACATATGTTCATATACGAGAGCATATGTATATATGAGAGCATATGTTTATATACAGGTCATTGCTTAAAAGTAAATGAGAGCACGTTATTTCAACGTACCTGACACGAAATATAATATAAGAACCTAATCTGATATCGCGATGGTCACAAGGTACTTAAGTATGTTTTGTATTGTGGCCTATGTTTAAAAAAGCAACAAGTTTAATGTCTATACCAAGCATGGCTGGAGAATTTCACTTGCCCATTCAGTGAATATATCACATACCTTGCTACAAATAAACATTGTCAGAATGATGCGCTTCAAAATATGTTGTGAACTTCAAAGCATGTGATGCAAAACAATAATAAATGCACCATTAAAAAACAGGAAGACGTTTTTAGCGGCCATATAAAGCGCGAAAGAACAATGAGTCAGGAAATGTTATGAAATTTAAAATAATAATTGATATGTAAGGTTTAACGTCCCGAAATCACCACGTGATTATGAGAGACGCCGTAGTGATGGGCTCCAGAAATTTCGACCACCAGGGGTTCGTTAACATGCCCCAAAATCTGAGCACACGGGCCTAAATCATTTCCGCCTCCATCGGAAATGCAGAAGCCGCAGCCGGCATTGGATGCCGCCACCTGCGGGATCCAATGTAAAAGCTCCTTTATGTGTTTTATTGCGTTCATTTTGCTTACTTTTAACATAAATGTAGCTTTTTTCTAAATTCAAAGGATCGCAACAAACTTGTTTGATTTAGTTGGGCTCAAGGAAGTTAGGCAGCTTTGGTGTAAAAATAGCATGCGCGTGCCAAACTTTAACAAACTTCTAGAGTTAATGAAATAATTCTGATAACATATTGCTAATTCGTGTTATGGGCATCTGAATAGGAACATTATTGGCTGTCTATAGGGCACAAATCACGCTTTCAGAAACAAGGCTGTATATATCTAGACACATGTCTTGCTATCATAACATACTTTCAAAGCACACAAGTTAAGAGGAACATGAATGGTGAGCGTTATCGCAAGTCTGTCTATTCCCAGTTCAGGTGATTTGCCTCTACCATGTTCTTAGTTCTTCACATCACGTTCCTTTTGCAATAAAAAGCGTTGGCATTAGTTCAAGATTTCGATACGTTTGTAATCAATGAACGTTTCGCAAACAGAAATGCCAGTTCTTCTATAATAGTAGAGTTACCGTCTTTCAACCGATTAACTTTTACTAGGTGCTCAATTTATTGACCAAAATTTTATAGATATAATCATATAATAAAATGAGCAAATCGAAAAATAGACAGCCATACTCTTCAGCCACATAAGGGTGGTATTGAAATTCTAGATCTATGCAATGCATGAAAATGTCGTTATAACTTTCTGGGAGCCTTTGTTTGTAGAGAGCCACTTTTAATCTTTTGCTAGTTGGGTTTAGCTAGAAAGTATCATAGTCATCTCAGAAAATGTGGGGAGTGTGTGGGACATTACGCTCAACCAAAAAGTTTATTCGCACCACTTCCTACACAAACGTGCACTCCTAACACAGTTATTATCCCAAGATCTGCCTTTCTGTAGCTTTCACTTTTACTTACAGCAATGAGGCTGCATTGGTGCGTAGGCAAATAGGGATTCATGCAGAACATTTTATGCAAGAATTCTTTACTTTTACAATAGTGCTAACGAGTACATACGCAAATTAGGAAAATGATGGGTACTGACAAGCCTTCGTATTATTCCAGTCACATCTAAGAAGACAATTCATCATATGTGCCAGAAACCACCAACAGTTGTTCGTTCTGACCACGTCAAGCATGCTTGGTTCTTCGATGTTAACAGCACCAGTTGTAAGATGTACACTTTTGACGCTGTCACTTGTGGCAGTCCAAGCAACAGTTTCTATACCGAACTAAAGTGCCAGTCCGTGTGCATACGTGAGTACAAGTAATGCTGCAAATTTTATTGTTATATATTTTTGTTATGCAGCACACCCGTACGTTGATTGGAAACCTTTTGTTTAGTTAGAAAACTTGTCGACTTCTGGTAATGTCTATTATAAGCAAACTATATTGTTTAAATCAAGAACTATTACTCAGTAATAAATATTTCAACCATCTTGCTGAAATTCAGTAACAATAGGCAATTACTAGCAGCTATAATTACGTACAGAGATAGGTACCAAATAGTCATGCCAGAGATTTTATCCTGTTTTGTTTACATATGAATGTTATGTAGCAAAGATGCTCTGTACACTAGCTGCTGGCAGAACAACAATAGTAGAAATAAAACAAGTTTATATCATACCATGCCCATTTTAATGAAGGAAATAAAGATAAAAACACTGAAATCTTTGTGACAATGACGTATGCGCGCGATAACTGCACAATAGATCAATAAACATATGAATATTATGAAGAAAAATGAAGCAGTTCCAAAGAATTGTGGTTTTGTTGCTATTTCTAAAATAAAAGTCACCACACAAGTTTTGTGTTCAATAACTTTTTTTCAATTGCGATCAATTTATGTTTTTTATACTTTTATATTACAGCGACAAAAAAGCCGAAGCCGTCCTGCAGTGAGGACACTGTACGGGATATATGTCTTATCAATAGAAAGCACTGGTTCTTCGATTTTAAAACAAACCTATGCCTCCGATTTCCACGGAATGGCTGTGGGAAAGGGGCCAACAGCTTTTCTACGTATGACAAGTGTATGCAAAAATGTAGTTGTAAGTATCTGTACGTTGACAATATACTTCTAAGGTGTACGTATTGATAACCCCACCTAAATATGCAGGCAATATATTGGTCTCATATGGGTCACATTTGGATTACCCACAATGTTACCAGCCTCATTGTCAGCTCTGTCTCATTCACAGAACATTTGTCACGCTTATGATTCCTTATGACAGTTAGGATGTCCCACTTCTTGATGGTCACATATATAGTAGGGTTTCCTATACCAATCGGTGTAACGTGTTGGGCTTCTTGCTCTGATTCGTATTAGTAGCAGCTCGTTAAGAAAAAGCCCCTGCATCCTATATTTGTGGCCATGAACACTTTAAGGTAGCATTGACTATGGTACACTGAGATAACCAATGTATATCTGGAGTAACAAGCTTTATGTCGTAACGGTAAGGTGGATGATACCATTCATTTTCTCGCGCCCAATTGTGCTACTTGGTTGAGTGATAATTTCTCCGCTTTTTTAATAAAAACTTTAAAATAACGCCTTTTAAGAAGGGCGTTCGAACCCACAGGTGAGTATAACAGCACAGGAAGTGCTTAAATTCAGGACTAATATAGTGACGTCTCCTTCGTCCTTGCAACAAAACAAGACCTTCTGAAAATGGACTCCTAATTATTGTTATCGCGCATAGGCCGCTTTATAGAAGACAGTAACAACCTTAAAAGTTTTGTTTTAAATGTTCTGTTTCTCAGTCTTTAAAATCCTCAGGCAATGCATCTCAACTATTGCTGATGATAGATTTATTCAAAATAATTTTGTGGCACCTAATTTTGATACTATAAGCTACTGAAAAACGTGAAATGCTACTTTTTAAGAAGGCCGTTGTTCAGCACTGCCATTTTCAAATCAAACCACAATGTTTTAAGATCCACAGTCTGCACGAATAGAATAAAACTGATGTCACAGAATGTCTCATCCTTGAAGTGCTAGCTGTGTATCAGTATTACGATTGGGATAATTATAGGGCTAAGTATAAAAGCGAAATTGGAGCAAAAACGTTTTATTATTGGCGTCCGCCAAGAGATCAATCATTTTATTAGTATGTTGCATTTCTATAACGTGAATCTCGAAAGCTAGCTGTATCATCGCAGCATTTCATATTGTAACGAGCAAAACAAGACCTGCAGTCAGTAGTTCACTTGAACCAGAGCAACAAAAATGTTCTCTTTTTCTTCGCAGCCCAAAACGAGTATGAGCCACAGCGGCTCGTTCGTCAATGGTGGCATTACTCCCTCTCCCAAGAAGCATCGTCTCGATGCTGTACATGAAGGAAAAAAAAAGAAAATGCGATAAAAATTACCATGCAAGGAAAATGAATGGCGTAAAGCGGAATAACGTAGTTGGTTGTGGAGCCAAGAGTTAAATGAGAAATAAGAAAAATAGGAAAGAATGTAAGGAAAAGACGAAACAAAAAGAAAGACGGGAAGTTACTATTAAAGTCAGTCACTCACTGGCGATTCACAGCGCGAAAAGTATGATTTGAGCCAGCCGTGAAACGTGAACGACTTCAGTTTGCGTGGTGAAACGGGAATGTCTCGAAGTGCCTTCTGGGAGGACCTCGTAAGTGACGTCGCTGAGACGTCGTACGACCTTGTAAGGGCCGAAGTAGAGGCGAAGAAGCTTTTCTGAACGGCCGCGTTGTCGGATAGGGGTCCACACCCAAACTTCATCACCAGGCTTGAAAATAACTTATGGTGGCGAAGATTGTAGCGGTGCGAGCCTGCGGTTTGATGTTGAATACGGTGACGAGCAAGTTGACGGGCCTCTTCTGCACACTGCGCGAATTTGGCGGCATCCGTGTGGTATATTCCTAAGTTGTCGGGCAGGAGCATGGCGTCGAGCATTGTCGTGACCTCGCGATCGCCGACTAAGCGAAAAGGTGTGAAAACGGTACTTTCTTGAACAGCAGTGTTATACGCAAAAGTTATGTAGGGAAGTATGGCGTCCCAGTTCTTGTGATAGATGTCTACATACATTGACAGCATGTCTGCAGTTGTCTTATTGAGTCGTTCAGTCAGCCCGTTTGCTTGCGTCTGGTAAGCCGTTGTTTTACGATGTTCCATGCCACTTAATCGCAAGACTTCCTGCGGCATCTCTGCGGTGAAAGCTGTCCCACAATCAGTTATGACGACAGCTGAAGCACGGTGACTTAAGACAATGCTGTTTACGAAAAATTGGGCGACATCTGCTGCGGTGGCTTTTGGAAGTGCCTTGGTTTCACAGTAGCGTGTTAAGTAGTCGGTAACGACCACAATCCACCGGTTTCCAGACAAAGACATGGGGAATGACCCCAGTAAGTCCATGCCAATCTGATGAAAGGGCGCCTTTGGTGGGCCTATTGGTTGCAGTTGTCCCGTTGGTCGTAAAGGCGGAATCTTACGCCACTGACAGTCGCGACATGTGCGAACGTAGTGCTTCACAGTCTTTGCGAGACGTGGCCAGTAGTAGGAGCGTTGAATTCGTTGCAGCGTGCGCGTATAGCAGAGGTTTCCGGACGATGGCTCATCAACACACGCACGTAAAATGTCCCCATGAAGCGTCATTGGCGCAACAAGCAGATACAAAGCTTGTGTAGGATAAAAGTTCTTTTTGTAAACCACTCCATCACGGGAAAAAAAGGAGGATAGCGAGCACGCAAAACTTCGAGGAGGGTGGGAATTGCGTCTTTCCAAGTAGTCAATGAGCGGAATGAGCTCCGAGTCGTGACGCTCTTGCTCAGCCAAGCGGGTTGCTGATACGGCAGAAAGGAAAGTGTCGTCATCTTCAAGGTCAGTGTTGGCATTTTCGACCGGTGCATGCGAGAGACAGTCGGCGTCGGTGTGTTTTTGTCCAGATTTGTGGACGACGATGACATCGAAATCTTGTAGCCGAAGGCTCCATCGTTCTAGATGACCTGAGGGATCTTTGAGATTTGCGAGCCAACAAAGGGAATAGTGGTCGTTAACCACCTTGAATGGGCGGCCATACAAGTATGGGCGGAAGTTTGTTATGGCCCAAACAACAGCGACGCAATCCTTTTCGGTTGCAGAATAGTTTTTCTCCACTGGGGATAACGTTCTGCTCACATAAGCGATCACGCGCTCTACGCCATTATGCCAATGAACAAATACTGCTCCTAGTCCAACGTTTCTAGCGCCAGTGTGTAATTCCGTGTCAGCGCTTTTGTCAAAATGACCCAGTACAGGCGGAGCCTGAAGGAGGTTTCGGAGGGTGTCGAACACATGACACTGATCGGGACCCCAAACAAACGAGACACCGTCTTTTGTAAGCTTGTTGAGGGGTTCAGCAATCTTCGAAAAGTTTTTGACAAAGCTCCTGTAATACGCACAGAGCCCCAGAAATCGGCGTAGGTTGCGCTTATTTGTGGGCACGGGAAAAGAGGCAACAGCGCGGGTTTTCTCCGGATCTGGGCGGATGCCAGCATGGCTTACAACATGACCAAAGAAGTTCAGTTCTTCATATCCAAAATGACATTTCTCGGGTTCGAGAGAAAGTCCCGCTGTTTTGATTGCCTGAAGTACTGCATGAAGGCGTTGGACGTGTTGTTCAAACGTGCTTGCAAAGACCACGACGTCTCAAAGGTAAACAAGATATGATTGCCATTTGAGCCCCGTGAGAACTGTATTCATCCTTCTTTGGAAAGTAGCTGGCGCTAAGCATAGACAAAAAGGCAACACTTTAAACTCGTACAGGCTGTCGGGAGTAATAAACGCCGCCTTTTCGCGGTCGCGCTCATCCACTGCGATTTGCCAGTAGCCGCTACGCAAATCTATGGAGGAAAAATATTTAGCGTTGCGTATACGGTCCAACGAGTAATCTATCCGGGGTAGAGGATAAGCGTCCTTTTTGGTGCCCTTGTTCAGTTTACGGTAATCAACTCAAAAACGCAACATACCGTCTTTCTTTTTTACTAGCACAACTGGCGAAGTCCAGAGACTGGTCGATGGCTGGATGACATCGTCCTGAAGCATCTGCTGGACTTGGTCACCTATAACGTCTTGCTCTTTTTGCGACACCTCATAGGCGTGTTGTCGGATGGGTCTCTCGGTGGGTTCCGTGATGATACGTTACTGAGCAAGTGGTGTCTGTTTAACCTTTCACGTAGTGGCAAAGCAGTCTTGAAATGAGCTGAGTATACGCAAAAGATCTTCTCGTTGAGCCGAAGGTAGTCTCTGGTTACGTCGAGAGTGCTCGCGAAAGGCCTCGTCAGGGTGGCCATTCGATGAAAATGAAGCTAACGTGAACAAACCATCGGTATCGGCAAGTTCTTCACAATATGCAATTGCAGTGTGCCTTGTTAGGTGGCGATATTCGTCGCTGAAGTTCCTGAGCAGCAGGTGAACATGCCTATTGCTAGGCTGAATGATTCCTCGGGCAACAAAGATTTGTCGGGAAATAAGGAGAGACAAATTGGCCTTTGAAATTACCGCGTCATACACATCCCGTCCCAATTCTACTTCGACAAAGACGCTGCTTCGAGGTTGGAGAGTCAGAGAATCTTCGGTAACACGGAGCGCTCTTTTTCGGAATTGTGTACTGTCAGTTGCTGCGCAAGAAGGAGCCTCGGATGACACAAGTAATTCACGGAGGTCGATGATGGCGCCGTATTTACGAAGGAAGTCCATTCCTAGAATGACTGGCTGAGAGCACACGCGCAATACGAGGAAAGAGCCCGAAAATGTCGACGTACGTATACGAATGCGTGCCGTGCACATACCGGTAGGCATCACCAGATAGCCACCTGCCGTGCGCAACTGGAGTCCTTGCCATGGTGTGGTAACCTACCTCAGCTCAGATTACGAAATTGATTGCGATTGCGGAGATTGCGCTCATTACGAAATAGTCGGCACAGGTGTCGACGAGGGCGTTGACAGCTTGATTGTCGACGAAGACGGCGATTTCGGCAGAAACGATTTTTCTGATGTAGGATAACACTGCAAAACCGCAATGGTCCTCATCTGGACGTTGCGTCGAAGGAGGGTCTTTTACAGTTCGCCGGGCCGTGACTTCACCCCCAGAAGTCGCCGTTCACAGTTTCCCCTGCGGGGACTTGGTGACCGGCTCCTGAAAGGAGCGGAAGACGATGAGGGCAAACTGGATGACGTAGACCGGCGAGGCGACGGTGATCTCGACTGGTGGTGCTGAATAGTCGAAGGAGTTCGCTGGCCCGTGATAGGCTTCGATTTCACGGGGGCGCTCACCGTAGCACGGGCATCGAGCATCAGGATGGAAGCTGCGGAGACCTAGTTGCCGGATTTGACAGTTCATGTATACGCGACCCGCTTCACCACAGTGATTGCAAAGCGGACGGTTATGCGAGGTGCGCCACGTGCTTGCCTTGCTGCCACTTTGTGTAGAGGTAGACGGCAGATAGATGGGTGTGCTCGGAAACCTTGAGCCGAGAGGCGGGCTCGGAGCAGTGTCGTGGAATGACTGCATAACCATGACCGCATAGCAGGATCTGTAGCCGGTGGCGCAAGGGATCGCAATGCCGCTGCGTATGTCAGGACTGGGGCCTCGGGAATCGGTAGTGCGCTTGGGGCCAGGGGTGTGATGGCCTGCCGGACTTCTTGTCTGATTACATCCGTGAGGGCTGACACAGGTTGATGGGATCCCACTGCCTGAAGCTGTCGCAATTCGTCCCGAAAAATACTTCGAATGAAGTCTGCGAGGGCCTGTCTCTCGCTGTCATAGCCGATAGAGCATGCGGTGGCCGGGATTTGGCGTTCATATTGTGACGATCACTGCTGCAGCGTACGTTTCATAATGGTCGCCTCACTGATGAGCTGGGCGACTGTCGTCGGTAGATTGCGCGCGATCCCAGCAAAAAGCTGTTCTTTTACTCCGCGCATCAAATGCCGCACCTTCTTTTCCTCGGGCATGGCAGGGTCCGCGCGCTTGAAGTGCCGAAGAATGTCCTCGACAAACATGGAAACTCGTTCGTTCGGCCGCTGGTTTCCGCAGGATATGGCTTGTTAAGCCCTCTCCTCCCTCTCGATGTTGCGATAGGCGTCACGGAGCTGACGGCTAAACTCTTGCCAGGTTGCAAAGGAGCCCTCGAGGTTCTCGTACCACGTCTTTGCAGAATCCTCCAAGTAGAAGTAAACTCGGCGCAGCTTGCAAACATTGTCCCATCAGTCGATACTGGCAACCCGATCAAAGTGGTTGAGCCAGTCACCAACATTCTCGAAGATGTCTCCATGAAACGGCTTTGGTGTCTGTGGCACGTGAAAAACATGGGCGAGAAGAGAACCATGGGCATCGCTGGTTTGGAGCGCCTGGTTTGTCATCGGAGTTACCATCTTTCTGGGTGTCGATGCAGAGGGACCAAATTCAGGGGGTAACCCACGCAGGCGGTGGCTGCTTCTTGCTCTGAGAGATGTAGCTGTCTCCCCGATGGCCGACACAGCCGAAGTACACGTACCCAGCCCCTCCACCAGTAATGTCACGAGCAAAACAAGACATGCAGCCAGGAGTTCACCCAAACCAGAGCAACAAAAAATTTCTCTTCTTCTTCGCAGCCCAAAATGAGTATGAGCCACAGTGGCTCGTTCATCAATGGTGGCAATATGAATATGTAAAGGACTACAGAAGTTGCCTCGAACATGTGTTCCTGTAGATGGTACAACACATGGACATACGTGCACCAAGGTATATGAATATGTGAAGGACTACAGAAGTTGCCTCGAACATGTGTTCCTGTAGATGGTACAACACATGAACATACATGCACCAAGGTAGGTCCTTGCAGCATTGTCAAAGAGCAGTCCTCCGGTCTAACCATTTGCTGCCGCAACACCGCATGTTCAATAATTTTTAATTTTTTAAGCCATGAAGCTTTTTTGAACTTCAGCCTGTTTTTTACCTTATATTATGCATATTTGCTCCGAAATAACATTGTTTACCACTGAAACATCATTTGTGTTTACTGTGCTCATAAATGATTCCACTGTTTAATACTGGCATCTGCATAGGATTTGATCCTTCATTTAATATTAGTACGCATTCGATTTTGTTTCAGATATCCAGTCTACGATAGGCTGTCTTAACTGCAAACAGAAATATACAAATGAACTGCCACAGCAAGAAAAACCTACAGGGCCAAGCATCGTGGGGCCGGTCAGTCCTCTTGTTCCGACGGGCCCGTCTAGTCTTCTTAAGCCATCAAATCACCAGGACAAAGTACAACCAAATGTACCAACTGGTCCACTTTCCATACCTAGCACAGCAACACCAAAGGGTGAACCCAACTCAACTGCCTCTGGTAGTACTTTACCCAACCACAACATGCAATCCAGTCAGCAAGTACCAACTGGAATACCAGTCTCACCTATACCCATTCCACAAGGCAAACCCGACTTGATACTGCCACATGGTTACACCCGCCAAGAGCAATCTAAACAATCACCCCCTGGCGGTATACCATTACCACCTAGTGGAACCATCCAACCGGTTACGCACAGGCCAAATCTTCCACCTCTTAATCAAACCCTACCCCCAAACAACATCCAATCAACCCAGCCAGTTCCACCTGTAATACCAGGTCATCTAGGTACACAAATCATAAAGAGAAAACCCGGACAAACTAATCAAGTAAGCACGGCTTCGCGACTCTCAGCTATGAACTCCGTGCAATCCAGCACACATAGTCGGGACAACTTCGGCTTATCCGTTCCCTCCACCCCACCGCTGCCCAAAAGCAGTACCAGTAAGCCAAAAAAAGCTGCCTTACCGCTAAGGGCAGGTTTTCACAAAAAGTAGTATTTAGAACTTGACAACTTGATGCTCCTCTATACTCGAAATCACACCAGAGTACATAACAGTGTTCCCTCAGCCAGTATTTTTCATCGAGGAAGGTATGTCAAGCACACTTCGCAATGCAAAAAAGGCACATCTACTTGCCCGAATATTACCACTGCAGGCGCAAAAGGTATGCCGAACTCTATGCGAACCAATTCTAATGACTCTGTTCTCAGCCACATGAACTAGAGTACCTAAAATGTGGATTGGTAACACTGAGTGACGCTGCGCCTACTACATACAAGCCAAACCTAGCCACTTTAGAACGCTTCACCCATAACTGACTCAAGCACCTACTACATTCCCGCTTACGAGAAATATTTGCGATAATTTTTTCTAACAAATAAGGTCCTAGATTCTCCTCAAAATAGTTATGTATAGTATAAATGATCTGTAATCGTGTATGTATTATCATGGTCGGTCTAGAAAATAAAGAGTAGTTCACATCATATTCTTGTATTGTATGATATTTAGGAAAGTAAGATCAAACATTATTTCAGCGTTTATTTCATGAAATAGACAAAGTACAACATATAATTTTAACATTCATTGCAGCCTTGATAATGAAGATGCAGGTAAGTGCTAAATATAACACAGCGTGCAAATGGGCAAGCGCCTTCGCTACCATGGTTGAAAAAGTACACTTGACTAACGGTAGTATTTTCAGCCTGACGTGTAGAATAAAACGTTGGAATTGATCGCTGTGTTTAAAATTGATTGAAGATGTCGCGTAGCGCATCTAGCCACCAACTTCTATGCGCAAGATGGTAGCTTGCGTGCTTGCCTGTTCTTACGGTTTTAAGAAAATGCTCTTAGCTTCTCGCATTACCAACGCCCGACATACAGTTAGGAGCTTCAATTGTCGGCGAAATGAAGAGCCAAATCTGAAATTTCATTGGTCACTCTTATATGCTGCTCTTCAACCTTACTTCATTCCGCATTTTCACTCACATCTTCTCACACGCATTCCAAAGCATTATCCTTCACACACCATTTCAATACTTCTTGATCAGATGCGTTTATTACGTAGGAGGTGCTTTGTGCTTTACACCAACAACTCTTTCAGGAAAATTCTTGATATATATATCTTATATTGTCATCTTTTTCAACAAAAATATCCTCACTGGTTTTAAACCACTCATAACTTGTACTCGGAAGCATTATATCGACAGGCACCTAAAAGTGTACCAATTAAGTGATATATTTGGGTTAACGAGCATAGAAACAATGCTTGACAAAAAATATTCTACGCTAACAGACTCATGACTCGACTCTCTTGAACTCGCTCAGACACAAATTGAGCCTTAAGTTCTTGTGCGAGTGAGTCGGGGTGCGTAATATTTTGTTGTACTTGAGTCCGAGTAAGTCCGGTTAAAGAACATTTTTCTAAGTGTGTGTCAGAGTGAGTCAGGCTGTGTAAGTAGCTCCACGCGTTTTTTTTTACCAATAGTTAAGTGCCCTTGACCTTTTCATGTACGCACGCCAATAATGCAACAAAAATTTTCAGGTAGTGTTGTCGGTAATAAAGAATTTTCTTAATGTTCCCTACGCTTACCACCAGAACCGAAATCTGTCACAACAGAGCTGTGCCGCAAAATATATATGAGAGTACAATATGCATATTGGCACTGAATGCATACTGTGCAAAAGAAGTTTGGGGATGCTTGAGCATCACCAGCAAGAATAGGACGCCATAGTGTAATCAGGACTCATGCGCATTACCTTCTCAATAGCTAGTCTGGGTTTTGTTCTCGGTGCACGCCTCAACTTTGTTGTAAGGAAATAGCGATCAGAAAACAAAACATGTGTTGCCGCCCAAGGTAAGGCCAGCAGTGTCGCACTCAGTGTGGCCAGTCAGTCCACGTACATATGTCACCGACACAACCAATTTTATTTATCTTACCCGTGGTTAGCCTACGGCTGCTCGATATGCACGATCACTTCCGTCTAACTTGTAACGCTTGGCTCATAGTAATAAAAACGTAGGGCAGCTCCCGCGCAATGACACCAGAGGGAAGTGCGGTGCAACTAGCGCGCCAAATAATTTCTTTTTGGTAGTAAGCGAACAATTTTACTGTACACGAGGACAGAAAAAAAAGACACAACTATAATAACGGCAATTATTAATAAACAAATATAAGGGGCAAGTGTGGATTCATTTCAGTAGAAGGCGCACAACATTTCCACAAATACAAGAAGAGGCACAAATGCTTCTGTGTCTCTTCTTTCCTGTCTTCATGTAAATGTTGTGTGCTTTCTATTCGAAACAACTTGTCTGATATAATTGTTTAAGAATTATTTCCCTTCGTAGAGTTCCTGGAGTTCCCACGGCCAGTTTACCAAAGTGTCAATGACGCCAATGTTTGACGTAAGAACATTGCATTTCCTCGACACCAGTAGAATCTTGCTAGGAAGGTTCATATACTCGTTGGACAACACGTGCGCAACCTACTGCTGCACTTCATAGGCTTCCTGCTTATTGTAGCAGTTGCGATAAGTTTCGTGAGGTGCTCCCCTTATGAGATATAGTCATGTAGCAACCAAGGACTAGGTATCGAGTCAGCGCCGTGCCAGCGCAGTGCCGACGCGAAGGTAGGTCATTTTAACCTCGGTTTGAGCACTGCGAGCTTTGCTACAGCCTGTATTTAAGCTTCACTCATTGTGTCACCACACCAAATGAGACGTAAAATTGGATGAGAAACCGGGCCCCTTAAACTGATATGCGCATAAAAAATCTTGGTATAGGCCGCTAGTGGCCTGATGCTTCGCAATACATCAACTCCCACTGTGGGCAAGATATGCCAGTTTTTTTCTATAAACGAAATACTCACTGGGATGTTCGCGCAAAAGATCTGGTGAGCTGTGTGGAGGTTATGCCTCACTTCACCGTTGTTCACAATGTGATGTAAATTCTTGAGAAGTGGCTATCAACTGGTAGTTATATTGTATATCCTGATGAGAAATGTGCATAAATAACATGATACGTCAGAAAATTCGCGTTCGCATTGTTGCTTTCAGGACCTATAGGCACCTTTATGTTTCAATACATTACAGCAAAGCAAGTTTGCAGTGCCAACTGAATGGTTGCAAAACCATCAAACACGTAATCGATGGTTGTGCGCCCACAATCAAATCTAGAATATTGTCCAGAAGAGCATTTTTTTCATTTATTAATAAAGATGTCCAAAACTTGATGCATCTCTTAGCATTTATTAGATCATATCAGTCGAATACCTTACGTTCCTGAAGATGTATGATCTTTTGTAAGTACTTGATGTGCACTTCTTGAGCTAAATATTCAGAAAAAAAGTTAAGGAAGGTGGTTAGGACACCCAAGCTTCTCCTGTGAATTCTACAGCTATATCACACGAAATACTGCGAAATAAGCAACGTGAAGCAGTGAATACCAACAGAAACCAACCAAACGCTACCTTGTTACTTTCTACAATCGAAATTAAACAACAAATCGTATATGCTCTGGCACAATTGGTCCATTCGCGCAATGACCCACCCAAGCTGGTCTACATGTAACCGTTATCACAATATAATAATCTAGGTTCCCTAATGTTAACAGCAGCAAAGACAAGTGGAATTGATCGCGATGTGGCCTATCGGAAGCCCATGCATGAAGCCTGTTTGGCTGTGCCTACTAGCACATGGCGCGAAAACTGTCTCGTTCCAACATGACATAAAAGGTTCTTCTCTAATGAGTGCCGATGCTGTCACGTACCACATATATTTATTATTAACGACGAGTGTAAACACGGTGCTATCGGTAAACAGTATCGGAATGATTTTCTTTTTCTCGCCAGTCGCGAGTAAATCTAACAACATGGTAGTTGCTTTCCTGCCAACTTTTTTTTAGCGTATCAAGTTCCTCCATCTAAGCAACGCGGCACACGAAAAAATATTTTGTTATTGCCACTCTATATAAGTCGCCGCACGTTGATACGTATTATTCTTTGTACGCACATACGGAGGGCGCATAAACTTCAACATGGCGGAAATGCGCGTGGTGGTCGCTAGAAGGCCGCAGATTTTGCATGAGGTTCATTGTGTTGATGTAAAGTTATTATTATTATTATTATTATTATTATTACAATGACTTCAATAATTACAGGCCGATTAGCTTGCTATCCGTAGTATACAAGCTATCTATGAAGATAATTGCTAACAGAATAAAAACAGCATTAGAATTCAATCAACCAAAGGACCAAGCAGCATTCGGAACAAGCTACTCAAAAATTTACCGCATTCATACTATCAATCACGTAATAATGAAATGTTCAGAATATAGTCAACCACTATAAATAGCCTTCACAGATTACGAGACGGCGTTTGACTCGGTAGAAATATCTGCAGTCATGCAGACACTGCAGTATCAGGGCGTTCACGATGCCTATATAAACATCCGAGAAGAAAACTGCACAACATAAACTGCTACCATAGTGCTTCATAAAGAAAGCAACAGAATACCAATCAAGAAGGGTGTAAGGCAGGGGGAAGCAATCTCTTGATGCTATTTACCGCGTGCTTACAGAAGGTTTTCAGAAGCCTCGATTGCGTCGCTGTTGTTTGGGCCATAACAAACTTCCGCCCATACTTGTATGGCCGCCCATTCAAGGTGGTTAACGACTAACGGTAGTATTTTCAGCCTGACGTGTAGAATAAAACGTTGGAATTGATCGCTGTGTTTAAAATTGATTGAAGATGTCGCGTAGCGCATCTAGCCACCAACTTCTATGCGCAAGATGGTAGCTTGCGTGCTTGCCTGTTCTTACGGTTTTAAGAAAATGCTCTTAGCTTCTCGCATTACCAACGCCCGACATACAGTTAGGAGCTTCAATTGTCGGCGAAATGAAGAGCCAAATCTGAAATTTCATTGGTCACTCTTATATGCTGCTGTGGCCTGCGCTTTGCCGATGGCATTGCATTTCAGAGTAACTCAGAAACGAATTGCCACTCACGATTACGGAGTTAGACAAAGAGAGCAGAAAGGTGGGTCTTAAAATTAATCTGCAGAAAACGAAAGTAATGTCCAACAACATCGCAAGAGAACGGCGCTTCGAGATAGGCAATAGTGCACTTGAAGTTGTAAAAGACCAAGTCTACTTAGGACAAGTAATAACCACGGAGCCAAACCACGAGACTGAAGTAACTATAACAATAAGAATGGGGTGGAGCACATTTGGCAAGCAATCATGACAGGTAGATTGCCACTATCCCTCCAGAGGAAGGTATATAACAGCTGTATCTTGCCGGTACTTAGCTACGGAGCAGCAACCTGGAGACTTACAAAGAGCGTTCAGACTAAATTGAGGACGACGCAGCGAGCAATAGAAAGCAAAATGGTAGGTGTAACCCTAAGAGACAAGAAGAGAGCAGAGTGGATTAGAGAACAAACCGAGGTTAAAGATATCATGGTTGAAATGAAGAAGAGGAAATGGACATGGGCCGGGCATGCACCACGTCGACAGGATAACCGCTGGTCATTAAGGGTAACTTCAGGAAGGTAAGCAGGTTAGGGGCAGCGTGGTTAAGTGGGGAGATGATATTAAGAAGGTTTTTGATATGTGGAGTTTAACGTTCCAAAACCATGATAGGATTATGAGAGACACCGTAGTGGAGGGCTCCGGAAATTTCGACCACTTGTGGTTCTTTAACGTGCACCCAAATCTGAGCACACGGGCCTACATCATTTCCGCCTCCATCGGAAAATGCAGCCGAAGCAGCTGGGGTTCAATCCAGCAACGTGCGGGTCCGCAGCCGAGTACCTTAGCCATTAGACCACCACGGCAGGGCGAGATTAAGAAGTTTGCAGGTGTAAAGTCGCAACAGCAAGCACAAGATCCAGTTGACTGGCAGAACATGAGAGAGGCCTTTGTTCTGCAGAGGGTGTAGTCGGGCTGTATATTATTATTAATATTAATGTTATTAATATTATTATTATTATTATTATTATTATTATTATTATTATTATTATTATTATTATTATTATTATTATTATTATTATTATTATTATTATTATTATTATTATTATTATTATTATTATTATTATTATTATTATTATTATTATTATGTTCAGGAACTTTATTGCCGTTACGTCTAAGAGTAGCAGCCGGAAGAAGTGTGGTAATTTATTTCGAAATACAATTAATAGAAAATTATCGCAATTGCCAAAATTTATAAGCTCGGCGGCATGCTTGTTCGATATTAGAATAAAAAAATTGACTTCCTACACATTTATAAACTTCCGCAAAGCGGTGATATTGTACTTCATTAGGTTAAATGGTGAAAAATCTTCACCTTATGCAACACTCATATATGGTATGTGCAGTCCGAGACAATGGCTTTTTACTGGACTTAATCTGCTGACATAGGAAATGAACAACGCCGGTAGCAGTAAATGCCGCAACAAACAGCAGTTTTGAGATAATATTCAGTTTTGCTTATAGTGTGCTAGTATTTTTTAGTTCACTATAGTTTTGCTGCGACATGGAGAACTCGGTCGTAGCACACAGTAGGTGTCATTTCTTTTTATTTTTATCCGTTTCACTCTCTTCGAAGTAAGTTATTCGATGATCACGCATGATGAATTCATGCATTCATCAGCCGCCTTGGAAAAATCTCCCCCTTGTTTCAAAACACTCAAAGAATTATTTAGGTAGGTTGGACTACAATGGTTTCAATATGAAGTGAGGACGAAATCTTACATGCAGCGTGGAAACGGCTGAAATTTCAAGACAGGTGAGTCCATCACAGCAGGGACCATGCACAATTACTAGCTTGTAAGAAGACGTTCCCTCCACTCAGTCACATTGTCACCGCGTTTTTAGAAAAACACCTGCAAGGTCGTCCTTCAACTTGCTCTGAGAAAACAACTCCAGTCGAACGAGCTTGCACTGCGTAAAAACGTGGGCCTTGAGAAGTGCTGGGTACTTTGTAAGAAATAAGTGACCTGACCATGGCCCTTCTACATAGCGCCGCTGCCTTTCTTATTACTATCGCCTACGTCCGTGGTATGTTATCTCTTTTTTTTACACAAAGCTAAGTAAAATGCCCAGCGTACAGGTGAGTGTTGATTTTAAAAAAAGTATCTGACTCACAAATATCTATACTTATGCAGTATTGTCTGTATACAATGGTATGTCTTTTCTATTACAGCAGTATTTTTTTTCTATTTTGTATAGCACATTATATTTTTAGCATATATTTATGATTTCTACTGCGATAACCTACCTGATAAATACATCTTTTGTTACACTTAGCCCACAGCAGTCATTTTTCATTGCACTCTCGTCAGCTTAAAATCTTGAACCAACTAGTGTACTAAACTTTCACTATGAAGTTAAACTGGATAATTCTAGCAATAACATTCTCTCCACCCTTGCGCGCCGAGGCTCAATAAAACAGGTACATTTCACGTATGATCTTACAAACACGAAATTTATTGATCATTACCAGATGGTAAAAATCAGTGCTACTATAGGTAGTGATGAAGGAACAAGTATATGAGTCTTAATAAAGTGCTTGCAATATATTTTTAGGGTAATGCAATTATTCTGCAAAAATGTCACATATGAAGTGTGTCTGACTCCGTTAGCACCACCCATTAGGTCAATAATTAAGGCAGTAGGCTGTAGTACTGTCTAAGAAAAAAAGTACTGTTACAATTTGCAGAGGGTCCTCAGTAGAGATGTGACTCTTGCTAACGACACACGTCAACTCTTCTTTAGGTCTCAGTACTCCTCTAAAAGAGTTATAAATCTCTCCGCAGAGGTTTGAAGCGAAACCGAAGATGTTTTAGTATCAGTAAAACTTCGTAGTTAACACGAGCTGACATTACTGTCAATGATGTCAAGAGGTTGTAGCAGAAGGAGCTTGAGAATACCTGAAAAAAATTTGTCGAGCTCCTGCCGCGCGAGTGCGCTGAGAGTGAGGGCGTGGAAACCTACGTCGTTTTTGTTTCCTCTCGCGCAGCCATTCTGCACTCCGAAGTTAAGGTACGGTGGCTCACTAGGCCTGTTTAGCTTATCGTCACTTACACACAGATGTAGGATCTTGAAACATTGCTGATATGGTGGTGCAGGGCGTGCAGTTTCCTAAATATGAACTACATGGTACTCTAGTGGTAGTGTCTATGGAGATGCAACGCACAGCACTTCAGCGAGCACGAGAACGATATATAGTAGATGTAATTATTTAACCTTCCTACTTGTGGCTCTATGTGTGTTCGTGTGGCTTGGAGCTGCTTTCTCACGAAAGAAAAATCAGCAGATGTTCAGCGGTTGTGCTTCACAACTTTAGTCTTTTATGGTCACAATTTCAAATCGGGTCATGAAGTTCAAAAGAGTTCCTTCTTTCCTTCGAAACACAACCGAAACACAGCTATAGATCCTTTTCATAAATACACCACCTGACGGTGAGCTTTTTGTAAGTTTCGCCTCACAACGGAGCATGGGATAGCTAGTGCCATCATGAGGACATGGAAAGCGAGCCGTCAGATGCATGAGTGCTGTGATGTTTGTGTTGGCGGCTAAGTTTTCCGTATGATCTGCTGCAATCGCACGGCTTTCCAGCTTGAACGAGCTCCTAGTACTCTCCGACAACCTTTCTGAACTGCTTTCGTTACACAATGAGCACTATTTTGTAATCTCCAACGGGTTGGACGAACACTTCGGCTTGTTATGACTGGCAATGCAAGGATCCGGCCTGCAAGGAACTCTCATCAGCGTGCCCTCTCGACGCGGTCCGCGTCCTGCAAGAACGCAAGAGGTGTCTGTGTGTTCTTCAAGAAACGCGCATCTGCGTCGCTGGGCTACACAGCCTGCATCGTCTGCTGCGGTGCCCTCACAATGACGGCAGACTATAGTTCGTCGCCATGGTGATAGGGGCGCCCTTTTGCGATTCACCGCCCGCTAGTATGAAGACTTGGCTAATCCGTGTACTATCCATCATTTCCATGATAACTGAATGACCGCAGCCCCATAGTTTCCTTCACTTAATATTAGGAAACACAATGCTGCAGGGGACTGAATAGATTTCGCAATTTGAACGATTGCGTTTTGACGAGATGCGGTGATCATGCCTGCGTAACGACATCAAACCAAGTGGACGCACTTTCACCCTCCACTCAAGTGACTGTGTAAACGAAGCGAGAAATGCGTTCTATGCTCCGAACGCTATATGATCCGGCGTGTCTCATATTTTTACTCATAGCCTTCGTCACTTACTCATCGTGTCCCGTTGCCAGACATAATCAATAGAGACTTAAGAATTGGGGCCCCAGGGAGCTTGGCGACCGAAGTAGCTTGTGACGCGCCAGGGTGCATGCGCAGAACTTAAGTGAATCTTGGGCTCTTGCGTTCATGTTGACCCAAAATTCAAAAGGTTTTGATTCACCACTACCAAAGCTATATGGTATCAGATCACACAGTTGCGCAGAAAAACATAGCCCCGGATATATTGAGTGGTTTAAATTTAACCAAGTTGACTAAAATTGTCGTTTGTCGGTTGTATGTCAAGTGACATCGTTATGTGATACGTTTATTGTTTGCATTTAGTTCATACGCATGAAACTATGTTTGTCTCTCACTCCCGGTAACTGTGTTTGCAAATCAACGTGGCAGCATCTACGCAGAAGCCACCGCCTGCTTCGATCCGAACTTGCTCTCGCTATACGCCTGCTGCGCTGACAGCAACAAATGAATGATGAAATCTGTGCCAGTGATTTGTTTAGTCATACCCTGAGGATAAAGCATCAGGTACGTGCTGTCGTCATTAGCGACATATGCTGCTTGCTTAGCCGCACGTGCTAAGACTAACGCACCGAGGCAGAGTTGGCCTTGTCGCCAGACCAAGAGCGCTGCATCTTCAAACATCGCGCATGCAACACGGCACAGTGTTTCGTGCGCGTTGAATCCTCCTTCGATTGAAACAAAAAAAGAGATAAGCGAAGCAGTGCAGCGGGAGAAGAAACGCGTTGACGGAGAAGCAGTTATACTCGAACTACGATAAGCATCGAAGAGAAGGAGGCAAAGTGAAGTTATCCGAAGGCATAGGTGCCTACCGATCTTCAGCATGCAGAGAAGCAAATCCACGCTTCAAGATCCTGGCATGAGTGTTTGTTTCACATTTTTACTGTATTTTTGAGTTAATAAACCACCCTTATCTGAAGTTAGTGTGTATAGACGATCCGGTGAGCAAATGCTGTGAAGACGGTGAGCTGGTGACATGGAGCGAATGAATACATGTGGAAAGGCTAATCGCCCTTTCTATCGGCTTAGGAGCCATGTAGCCTCCACTGCGCTAACGGGTGGGGCACCAAGGTGTCATGGATCGCCAACGAGACGATGAAGACGCAGCGTGAGCCACGGTGCCGTATGGCCCACGTCTCACATAATTTAGAATTTAGCCAGGAGTGGCACCCCGTGCATTTGACTCAATGCAGCCTGCGTTTGACCCAGTTCTCAAACATATCTGGTCCTGCGAACGCACAAGCAACCTACGCAACGAAGCTTGGAGACCGAATGTCTTGGGTCCCCAATTCTCAAATTCTCTATTGAGGGCACGTGTAAGCAGTGCTGCCATTTCAGACGCGGCATACAGAGCATGATGTCACGGCATTGGCTCGGCTTTTTAGGAAGCCCGGTGGCCTCAGCATCTCCATTCTTACAAAAATCACAGCATATCCACAAAGTAAATGATGATGAGTAGGGCGAAGCATCAAAGGGTTTTTTCGGTAAACCGTCAATTGATCATCCGTTCATCCATCCGTCCATTCATCTGTGTCTGTCTGCCTATCTGTCTGTCTGTCTGTCTGTCTGTCTGTCTGTCTGTCTGTCTGTCTGTCTGTCTGTCTGTCTGTCTCTCTGTCTGTCTGTTAGTCGGTCTGTCCGTCCGTCAGCTCGTCTATCCGTCCGTCCGTCCATCCACCCGTTCATATATCTAGTGAACACTCCAAGTACCACCATCTTGATTTTTTTCCTGATATAATCATCACATACAAGCACCATCATTCAGCGGACATTCTAAGGACTAATCGAAAGGTGGCTAGCTACTACTACTAGATACATCGAGGACAAATGGCCTAGGGCCTAAGGAGCTTCTCTCCTTGAAGTGGTACTTGTTTTCACTTGTGAGAACCCTCACGTCGCTTTTCGAATTCAACAGGAGTCAAGTGCCCTTTGCATGCTCCGAAGTCATGCTGTTTAGAGTGCTTCATCTTCCCAGTTTAACATGTCTTCCTAAAGAGGGTCAAGTACGTGACAAGTCCACACTTACGAAAAGGTATAACGAGTTTTCTTGCAATATCAATTATTCAAACAGTCTCAACGTGATTTTGCCGTCACCATCACCATGTCGCGGATAAAGTCCGAACTCATAAGATCTCCAAGCGTATCGTACGGTCTCCCCGCTGGTTTTAGCGCGTGAACAGGGGCGAGGAATCTTCAAGTGCCAACATGGAGCATCAAGTCAACAGTGAATCCATCACCCCAACTGAATTCGAAGACGACTCACGCAGGATCCGTGAAGTGAAAGCACACTGTGCAGCCACGGCCCACCAGTCCATCACTTCAACGCCGCCTTCCTCGACGCCGTCGCAGGAGACTACTCGACCGCCGAACACCACCCCTAGTGCCTCCCACTCTTCGTCGTCATGCTCCCCTCCCTCGACTCCCTGCAGAGGACTTCAAAATCGTCTTCAGACCGGGAAGGGGACTCGACCTCCGCACTACAATTAATGGTGTCCTGCTGCAAACCCTCCACAGTCTCGCCAACATCGAATACACAGCCGCCCGCACCCCTGACAGTGAATGCATGAATCCATACAACAACCACTTACTGTCAGCACTCCATCTGAGCCACGCGCACCTCTCTACCTCCGTGCATCTGAACTCCGCCTGGGTACCATCTCTTACCCCCTACGTGCCTACATGGCAGCACCAGACAACGCCCTCAGCAGCATCATCTACAACGCCATCGACTCCCAAACACAGGACGAGGTCCTCCAAGGTCTCCAGTCTATGAGTTTGAACACCCCCTACGCCATTGCCGATGCGCGCTGGATGGGGCTTCATCCTAACTACCTTTGTCGGCACTACTATTTTCCCCTCTTCAATCGCTTTCAATTGTGGCGTCTACCACTGCCACCCATTCTACCGGAAAGCCGAGGCCTGCATTAACTGCTAGACTCCTGGCCATCGCGCAAACGTCTGCATCATCCCCAAGTGCGCTCTCTCCTACCGCTGTGGCGAGACCCATGAGAGAGTTGAGCCCCCGACCTGCGTCCCATGCTGCATCCTGTGCAAAGAAGACCACGTCACGGGCTCACGTCCATGGAAACTCCGAATCAACAGGATTGGCCCGTCACTCTCGTCCAGCTCCAAGACCCAGCCTCCAGGCCCATCATCAAGAGCTTCCGGCCTTCCCGCCCCCGCCACCTGTCTTCGTCCCGCGGTGCCCGGTCTTCCAGCCACCGCCGCTCCATCTCTTTCCCGCCCCTGCCCAGGTCCGAAGCGTCCGCCACCGGTAAGCGCCACAACGCAGCCTCAAAAGTCGGACACCCAAAATTGCGGCTATCGAGGCCACTATAACTTCCCAGCAGCTCCAAATTAAAGAGCTGACGCATCAGCTGCAGGCCGTGCAGGCACGTCTGTTTTGTCCCGCTTCTCCTCTTTCCCCAGCTCGCACCCCGACACAAACGCCGTCTCCACTTGCACCAGCTGAGGAGTCCATGAACACGGCACCATCGGCTGCATCATCGCTCGCCTCTTCCCCTAGCCGTCAACCACCGCAGAAACGCCGATCACCCTCCTCCGACGCCATCGCCCCACACGAGCGTGACGTCGGTCGTGAAGCAGCCTGCTTCTTGGAGTCGTTTGAACAGTGCCTCATGACGCGCTTCACACGACTTGAAGAGCGTGTAGCCCCTATCGACACACGCGTAGCCGCCATCGACTCCCACCTCGTCGCCTTAGACGCTACGGTCAGGGTTACTGCCTTAGAAACCCGAAAGAGCGCCACTGAGGCCACCCTTGCGCATCGCTCGCCCCCACCGCTCACCCCAGCACCACCAACTCCGCCCGGTCTCCCTGCCATTCATCATGGCCAGGCACCACCCACACCTTAATCTCTTGCAGTGGAACTGTCAAGGATTCCGCGCCAAACGAAGCATCCTTCAACTCCACCTTCAGAACATACCTCTCGACACTACTCCCTCTGTCATAACACTGCAGGGACCACTATGTCCTGTAAAACTTCGCGATTACACCGCCTTTCATCTAGCTTCTGAGACCCACCCGAACATTGCGACGCTAGTGCACTGTAACCTCACTGCGGTGCTGCACCAATTAGACGTTTCGAAATGTGCCCATATCCTCCTTGAAATCCTTCCTCGCCGTCGCACAGAGGCAAACCTTTCTTTGGGTGAGGTTCGTGCTGTGTTACTCAAGCTCCACACAACCTCAGCTCCAATTGATTGATTTGATTGATTTGTGAGGTTTAACGTCTCAAAACCACCATATGATTATGAGAGACGCCGTAGTGGAGGGCTCCGGAAATTTTGACCACCTGGGGTTCTTTAACGTGCACCCAAATGTGAGCACACGGGCCTCGACATTTCCGCCTCCATCGGAAATGCAGCCGCCGCAGCCGGGATTTGAACCCGCGACCTGCGGGTCAGCAGCCGAGTACCTTAGCCACTAGACCACCGCGGCGGGGAAACCTCGGCTCCAAGCGGGCCACATTACTTAACAAGGCTCTCCGCCACCTATATGCCCCCTCCCTCCAAGCCCTTACCGACCTTCTCAACACACATTGGCCGACTGGTACTCTTCCCTCCTCCTTGACCCATGTACGTGTCTGTTTCATCCCTAAACCTGGCAAACCCATTTCCCTCGAGCACCTCCACCGGATCTCTGACATCTTGCCGTGGAGAGCTGTTAGAGCATGTAATCCTGGCTCGCCTCCAAACCTACCTGGACGACCATAACATATGTCCGGACTCCATGTTCGGCTTTCTTCCACAGTTGTTCAACCAGGATGTCATGCTCCAGCTCTCCGAGGTTGTCGTACACCCATCCCACCAAAAACGCACTCGAGCTATCTTGGTGCTGGACCTAACCAAAGCGTTCGACAATGTACACCACACAGCTATTCTGGACGCTCTCTCCTCCCTTGAGGTCGGACACCGTTTACATGCTTACATAATCGCTTTCCCCACCCACCGCACCGCAAAAATTTCATACAACCCACTTTCTTCTTCTTCTTTCTTCATAGGCAACAAGGGTACTTCCCAAGGGTCTGTCCTGTCCCCTCTTCTTTTTAACATTACCCTCTTCCCACTGGCATGCAAGCATAGCACAATACCTGCTCTATCCCATGCTTCTATGCCGATGACATAACCCTTTGGGTGACCACCGGCAATCTTGGCGACATGGAGACTATTTTCTAGTCGGGTGTGGACGCGGTGACGTTTGACGCCCGAGCTATCGGGTTGAGCTGCTCTGCAACTAACTCAGGGCTTTTGCTCCTTCTGCTTAGGGGAGGAGCAAAAGCTCCCCTGTCTCCTTCTCCACTCACCATCTTCGTTGACGGCAGACCACTTCCTCTCGTCTCTACCCTTCGCATACTTGGACTCTTTCTTCAGCTCAATGGTAAGCACACTACACTCATCATTCAACTCAGCAACGCTGTACACCAGACCATGCACCTTATATGCCGCATTGCAAACCACCACCACGGCATGCGCGAACACGACCTCCGCCGCCTGGTTCAGGCCTTTGTTCTCAGCCCCTTTGTTTATCCTCTACCGTATCTCTTCCTATCACGCACCGAGAAAGACAAACTCAACTGCCTTATTAGCCAGGCGTATAAGTCGGCCCTGTCCCTTCCCACATCTACCTCAACATATCGGCAACTGTCGATGGGTGTACACAACTCCCTCTCGGAGCTGTCGGAGTCCTATCACATGGCCCAGCTCCTCCGTCTCTTTCGCACATGACCAGCTCGTGCACTTCTCTTCACCCTTAATCTCTCCCCTCTCTGCCTCTTCCCATCTCACTGCCCATCCCTTCCCACGTCTCTTCCCTTCTAACCATTGATCCCCTCCCAAAGAATATGCATCTCGAACACCACCCCTCCAGTAGAGCAGCACGAGCCTCCGTGCTCTGGCGTAAGTTAGGACGGCAACGCGACGTGGCCTATGATGTCACCCCGTATCGCCAATACGCAGCCCACGCTCTCGCAGTCACCGAAAACTCCCTCCTACCTATAATTACAGCCTCCGTCTGTACTTTCAGCTCTTTTGAAGCTGAATAGGCAGCTATAGCCCTCGCCATTACACAAGCCTCAGCAGAATACAAGTTTTCCCGAGTCTGAACCTACGGTATACAACTAAGCGGTAGGGCGGGTGGCACCCCTGGCTGCACGCATCCTGCAGTCTGGCACCATTTCCTCTCGCCCCATTTATATCATCTGGGTATCGCTCCCACGAACCATCCAGGCAACGAGGCAGCCAATTCTATCGCTCGCGATTTGACCGACCAAGCAAGCCCACCCCCGCCCGGGGTGAATACGCGAGACGCGCTTCTCACGTACCACGACATCACATTGCACTACCGCCTCTCCCGCTTCACCTTCCCCCCACCACACCAATCCCTTTCCCAGCACCGACAACACCTGTAGCGCCAACTTCAGGTCCGCACCTTCCTTATTCTTGCACGTCTTGCTCTCTTCCACCCCGGAACGTACTCGCCAGCCTGCCGCTTATGTGGCAGCTCAATCGCCAGGTATGAGCACATATTTTACCCCTGTCTAGCACACTTTCCCCCTGCTTCTTGGCACCTCGGAAGTCCGCAGCAGAGGGAGGCTGCTTTGTCCAGCACCAGGTTGGACCAGCAACTTCGGCTGGTGACTTGGGCGCAGGGTGTTGCTGCTAGGCACTGCCTGGAAACCACAACCGGCAGCCTGAAGGCCGCCCACAACGCTGCTTTTTAATTTTTAAAATATTATTTTACTTTTTGACCGTCTGACGAATAAATATTTCACCACCACCACAGGGGCGATGAACGTGGCAGAAGCGGAGTTACGTAAGCCGGCCCATCTCGATCTCTCCGACATGCATGCGATAAGATCCCCTGAAATGTTGGACTGGCCGTCGAATGCTACAGCAGAGGAAACAACCCACCAGTATTTAACAATTATTAAAACACGTGAGAGGAATGGGAGAATCAATTTATGTGACGAAACACCTGTGATGGAAGGAAAAATCAGTTACGGGATCGGCTATGGCGTCTTCATTTCACAGCATGTGGCAGTTGACGAAAGCAAAGCTGCCTAACAGTGCCAGCATGCTGACGTCGCCGTCGACCACAAGTAACATCAGTAATTGTCATGGTGCATCATTCGTATTGTACCCCCGCCACGGTGGTCTAGTGGCTAAGGTACTCGGCTGCTGACCCGCAGGTCGCGGGTTCAAATCCCGGCGTTGGCGGCTGCATTTTCGATGGAGGCAGCAATGTTGTAGGCCCATGTACTCAGATTTGGGTGCACGTTAAAGAACCCCAGGGGGTCGAAATTTCCGGAGCCCTCCACTGCGGCGTCTCTCATAATCATATGGTGGTTTTGGGGCGTTCAACTCACAAATCAATCAAAATTAATGAACAAGGTGTTTGTTAACCACGTGTAGACGGCGACGAGCTACTGCTCGTTGCACTCTTTACATGTTGGCCTTTTCCGCAAAGCTTTCCACCACAAGGCAGAACACAATTATGGTGCTCTTGACATTAGCGGTGTGGCGAAAAAGGTCAGAAGAAATCGCATGACTTCACAAGTGCGTAGTTATGAAATATAGTGCACTTATGAAACAGTTTATGAAACATAGTGCACTTTATCAGTACCTCACGTGGCCTATTTTTGTTATTCAAGAGATGGATTCAGGATGTAACTCATTTTACGGGGCAAATAAAACAAATGTGACGCTTTCACTGTGAGTGCATAGCAGGCAACACAACAAAGCACAAGACAGAAATTGCTTCCCAATTATTATTGCTAAGGAACAATAAAGATCCTTGGCTGGTTGACTGCCTTTAAATTTTACTCAAAGTTCACGCGATTTCTTTTGTGTTTTGTTTTATTTTAAGCATTCCTTGTGCTGTCCTTCTGCCCCCAGTCAACCATAACCTGCACACTGAGGCATCTATACTTGCAAAATAGCGTTCGAGTACGATTCATTTTAATTAATTAGACAAGGCAGCTAATTTCAGCTAATCTTCTGGTGACTTCTCATGTTAACCACCTTTTCTCTGTTTCGTTTTATTTTTTCAGCTGTACCGCACATCCCTGCGTTTTGCCGCCAAGGACCAATCAAAGGCAGATGTCAGCTAGTGAACGAGACATGGCAGTATGAACCTCGTACGCAAACGTGCTTTCCGCAACGCAATGTACTCTGTGGCGGAACACAAGGTGGCTTTCAGACAAAGCAGTTATGCATGAACTGCCAACGTGAGTCGGCGCAAATGTTTCAAACAACTATTTGGTTAATATAGGGCTGGCGGAGAAGAAGGCACACCTTCTGGCACCTTTGCACCGACCACAGTCTGTAACGCTGTTAAGTTAAACTTGCACCACGAAAGCGCAACAGTGTTCATTGAAGATATATATATATATATATATATATATATATATATATATATATATATATATATATATATATATATATATATAGAGAGAGAGAGAGAGAGAGAGAGAGAGGGGGGGGGTACAACCACTTGGCTATGACTTCGAAACAGCTAAGAATCTAGATGCTATGTTCACCTTTCTTTGCGTTCCCACTGTACATGCCACATGGTAATTTTATCTACCACTAGCGGTAAATTAAGACATATTACCACGTGAGTGCGCTCATGCTCTACCACATTACAGAGCTCTTGATCAACGTGGCTCCAGTAAAACAACTGGACTGTGGACTGTGGTGAAACAATCAGCCGTGGCCCTTTGCATTGTCTTCACTGTGTGTCCTCATTGTAGATGGCCGCACAGGGAAAGGAATCAGTATTATACTTTACATCTCTCTGGCCGATCATGCTGCAAGTTTGCGTGCTGTTCGTTCAGTACGTGCGTAATTCTCTGCCGTGACATGCAACACCAAGTAATGCGAAGGATTTGCGTGATACGTGTTGTCGGTGTCAAATCGAATGCGAACAGCGGCAAGACCATGGGCAAACTTTTGCAATAGTATATACTGCGCACAGTTCTGTAATCGCCGTGCACAAGCGCGCATATGTGGCGTGCTGCAAAGCCGGATGCCTGTGTACCTCTCCATTGGGTTGAGTGGACGGTGTTCTATGTATAATTGACATAGCTTGCTGGCGTTTGCGTTTCATTTGACACCGATAGAAGTTATGGTCATTCTGCACTACTAAAACTCGTTAACGTAGACAATGATGACGAGAAGCATCTGTAAATACATAAAAATGAGGCAAAATTCTTTGGTGCACAACTCACTTTATGGTTTAAAAAACTTTTCATGCTAGACAGTAATTATCAATCACGTGTGTCAGTCACTCTGCAGAGCTCTGTCACGCGCAATTTCTCCTTCTGCACAACCAAATAGAGTGTGCATGTTCTGATGCCATTTGTTCGGGAATATAACGATTCTTGAAACATTTCCAGAGAATAATGTGAAAAAAGGCCAGCAGGTATGCCCACCGACACCACTGTTTGGAGGTTGCCAGCCTAGGCATCACCAATGGTACTTCGACCCTGAGTATAGGCAGTGTCAACGCTTCCAGCCCGGAGAGTGTAGTGGCGGCGGAAACCATTTTCTTACTGAATATAAGTGCAGGGAAACATGCTTGCGTAAGTGGAAAATTTCACTCTGTTTCTACCTGAGCCCACGAAGTACTAGTCGTTCAAATAACCAACAACGATATGCTTACCTTGAACACAGCGTGATGCACAGTGATAGTTACCGCAATAGAAAGAAAACTATACGGTAAGTTTGTTATTCACAACCATGCGCTTAACTTCCAACAGCAAAACACCTAGTCTATGCTTCAGACCCCGTATTGGAATACAGGGTGCTACTCAAGGCGAGGCAGGGCTACTATTCATGCTGAATATACGACATATGAGTTAACTGTATAGCGTGGGTACAGGATTAATAATAAAATATAAGGAACGCTTGGAGATTTCTTACACATGAAGTTTAAAAAAAACTCAGCAACACTTTTCCATATAACGATTTAATGGCTTCTTGGCTTTTTCATATATTGAATAAATGGCTCACTAATAGACTGCCATGAAAATTTGTGGAATCCAGTATATGATTGGAGTTACTTACACTTCAAACGTCGTCTCTCTGCAATTGTTCGAGCGAGCTCGTTGACTGTACAGGAAGAGTAGGACAAGAGGGCCAACTAGCTCCGTCTTTTTGTCTCCACTTAATGATATTTGCTACTTTCTTTTTTTTTCTTCTTCGAACACATGGCTTTCTTTAGGCGTGGTCATGAGCAGGTGAGAGCGAACGATGTTAAAGTGAGATAAAGACCATGAAGAATGACTTTATGGTGTGGTCTTTTTGGTTAATGCCATGATTTGTCGAGAGAACAGCGAGTAATTTCTAGCTGATTCTGTGAATCATTTGTGAATTCTAGGCCGCGTGCTGTGCGGTAATAGCTGGTTCGCGTGTTGTACCTCGACTATCAA
Source organism: Rhipicephalus microplus (assembly GCF_013339725.1). Taxonomy (NCBI): domain Eukaryota; kingdom Metazoa; phylum Arthropoda; class Arachnida; order Ixodida; family Ixodidae; genus Rhipicephalus; species Rhipicephalus microplus. The sequence goes on from NW_023611169.1 coordinate 80,228, forward strand.
TCGGTGGAGTTTTGAGCATATAATGATGTAGTACGGGATCAGCGATATCGGCCCAGTTCCCGCAGTAACGATGAAATCCGCCAGCTGCCCGAAAATGCAGCCAGTACATGCGGCCGTAGCAGACGACGCAGTTCAACCGTTTAACAGTATACGCTCCTCAAGGGTCTGTGCGCGCGGGAGCTGCTGCCGGTGCGAAACTACCACGCTGGCCGCATCATGGCCGCATCATGATGCCACGTGCTACCAGATTTTTCATAAGTGTGAAACATATTGTACAAAATCTACGCTTCTTATTAGTGATACAGTCATTCTCGTGGTGTCCGAAACTAAAGGTTGACAATGAGCCACACCATTTGTGCGGTTATCAATTTGGCACTGTGTCGACTATTAACAAACGCCCACAGGGCTCTCCAATATTGAGGATTGGTTTTATAGTATTACACCACTTCTAGTGCAGCTTCTAGTGCAGGTGAAGAAACGTAACAACAGGGTTTGCATATTTCTAAATAGTTGTACCAACATGATTCCTGCTAGAAATAAACTATATAGGTGGAAAAGGCATTGCGTACAGAGACACAAACTCAATGTTTACAGCAAAAGGTGAAAGTGATTATAAGTATTGATAACTAATAATTAGATTGGGGAATCAACTCCGTGGCTCCATTAAAAAACGTTGCTGCTGAATACAAATAGGGGCTGTGTGTGTTATTCACCGTGTGGAGGCAATGCAGTAATTAAACATAAAGTAACTCAATTTGCCGGAATCGTCATCGTTATCCACGTACCTGCACTCACTGCAGGGCACAGTCCTTGTCATTGTTCCACCAAATGACCAGTCCTATGCTCTCTGCGTCTTCATTATTCCTGCAAGCTTAATAATCTCATCTGCCCAGTGATTTCTCTGCCTCTCCCTCACGCGTTGGCCTTCCCTAATAGAGGAACAAAATTTTGGGGGTTCTGGTTGCGTGCTCATATTAGAAAAGTGCGACGAGGAAGCAGAGTATAGAAGTTCACAAGACAAGCACCTTATTATTGCAGGTTCTGTGAAAATATGACTTTAATGTCGATATAGTGCATTTGACAGCGTACAATGTCAAAGTGCCAGTCTTCATTAGGAAATTGATTGCTTATTACTGCCTTAGCTCAACAGAAGCCTTTACTACTTATTGCTGTTTTCAATACTTACTTAGTGTACTTCAGTCAGGGAGACCAGCAAGCCCGATTAGGACAGACAAGCTTTAAATTAAAGAGTTCGGCTTTTGCTTGAAACTTATAGAGGAAAGAGACGCGACTTACATGCACAGAAATTGTTCCGTAAGCATAATGTAAAATAGTAGAATAATATTTCCATTGGAGATATATAATGTAGTGTATGCTTAACACAAATGTTTTAAAAACACATTGAGTGAGAGCTTCGAACAGAAATCGGGAGAAGTTGAAAGGTGGCTGTTAAAATGCGCAGAAAATTATGTGAAACAAAAAAATAGATTCACAGAATCATGCATTATTTAAATAAATATGAGGACACAGTCAGCTGGATCAGTGCAGCAAAAAAAAAGATGTTGCGTTGTCTTATGCCCTTGACGCTGGTGTCAACAGCTGTTGTTAGGAAAGTGAAATGCTTCCTTTTATGCTCTTTTCTTTTTCTTTTTTTCAGCAATGCACGACTCTAGAACACTCTTCAGAAGTCTAAGCACTATTTTCTTGAAGGAAGTTCCATTCATTAGCATAGTAACGACTGTTCGCTATGGCCGCTGAATGTTCATTTCTCCTTGCAGAAAATTTCACTGGGATTCTTGTGCACTCACCTAAAATTACTCGACAGTGAAAGTCACATTCTTCTTCTGAGACGATGCATAAGGTGGCATAAAACACTCTGCACGGGTTCGCATGCCATTGCCCAGCGCCGTTTTTGTTTTCCTAATTTGAGGTAGCGCGCTTTCTGGCTAAGATCTCCACAGTAGACAGCACAGCCACGACCTTAATATAAGAACTAACACTAACCCAGACCACACCCCACCAGTAATAATAGAAGAAGTCAGAAAAGCCTTAGAGAGCATGCAAAGAGGTAAGGCTGCTGGTAAGATCAGGTAACATCAAATCTGCTGAAAGATGGAGAACAGTTTGTGTTAAAAAAACTAGCGACTTTGTTTACGCGGTGTCTCCTGACGAAAAGAGTACCAGAATGTTGAAAGAATTCTAACATCATCCTAATTCATGACAAAAGAGATGACAAGGACTTGAAAAATTACAGCCTGATCAGCTAGCTTTCCGTATATAGTATGCGAGCTATTTACTAAGGTAATTGCTAACATAATTAAGACAACATTAGTGTTCAATTAACCAAAGAAACAAGCAGGATTTCGAACAGGCTACTCAACAATCAACCACATTTATATTATCAATCAGGTAACACAGAAATGCTCAGAATATTGCCAACCACTATACATAGCCTTCATTGATTACGAGAAGGCATTTGATTCAGTAGAAATATCAGCAGTCATGCAAACACTGTGGAATATCAGGGCGTCCACGGAGCATATATAAACATTCTGGAAGAAATCTACAAGGCAAAGGATAAACTGCTACCATAGTGCTTCACAAAGAAAGAAACAGAATACCAATCAAGAAGGGTGTAAGGCAGAAGGACACTATCTCCCTAATGCTATTTGCCGCGTGCTTACAGGAGGTTTTCAGAAGCCTCGAATGGGAACAGTTGGGGATAAAAGTTGATGGAGAGTACCTTAGTAACCTGCGCTTCGCCGATGACATAGCATTGCTGAGTAACTCAGGGGACGAATTGCAACTGATGATTACGGAGCTAGACAAGGAGAGCAGAAAGGTGGGTCTTAAAATTATTCTGCGAAAAATGAAAGTAATGTACAACAACCTCGAAAAGAGCAGCGCTTCAAGATAGGTAATAGTTCACTTCAAATTGTAAACCACTATGTCTACTTAGGGCAGGTAATAATCTCGAAGCAAAACCACGAGATTGAAGTAGCTATAAGAAAAAGAATGGGGTGGAGCACATTTGGCAAGCACTCTCAAATTATGACAAGAATATTGCCAGTATCCCTCAAGAGAAGGTATATAACAGCTGTATCTTGCCGGTACTTAGCTACGGAGCAGAAACCTGGAAACTTACAAAGAGGTTTCAGCTTAAATTGAGGACGACGCAGCAAGCAATGGAAAGAAAAATGGTAGGTGTAACTTCAAGACACAAGAAGAGAGCAGAGTGGATTAGGGAACAAACCAGGGTCAAGAATATTACGGTTGGAATCAAGAAGTGGAAATGGACATGGGCTGGGCATATAGGACGTAGACATTATAACCACTGGTCATTAGGGGAACTAACTGGATTCCAAGAGGGGGCAAGCGGGTTAGAGCGAGACAGAAGGTGAGGTGGGCAGATGAGATTAAGAAGTTTGCGGGTATAAATTGGCACCAGCAAACATAGGACCGAGTTGTCTGGCGGAACATAAGAGAGGCCTTTGTCTGCAGTGGACGTAGCTGGGCTGATGATGATGTTGATTATTATTATTATTATTATTATTATTATTATTATTGATTGATTGATTGATACGTGTGGTTTAACGTCCCAACACCACCATATGATTATGAGAGACGCCGTAGTGGAGGGCTCCGGAAATTTCGACCACCTGGGGTTCTTTAACGTGCACCCAAATCTGAGCACACGGGCCTACAACATTTCCGCCTCCATCGGAAATGCAGCCGCCGCAGCCGGGATTCGAACCCGCGACCTGCATTATTATTATTATTATTATTATTATTATTATTATTATTATTATTATTATTATTATTATTATTATTATTATTATTATTATTATTATTATTATTATTATTATTATTATTATTATTATTATTATTATTATTATTATTTCTGGCTATAGGTTAGCCGCTCAAAGAAAGAGGAGGAGGAGGAGGATAAATGAGGAAGGACAGGGAGGTTAGCCAGTTCTCAGAATCCGCTCAAAGAAGTGTGCTACAACGGCTACGAGAAGGCGAGAAGGCGTTACAACGTTACAAAGTTATGTGATCTGCGACGTTATTAAGACGTTATAAAGTGACGTCATCGCAGGGCAATTATCACGTCAGTCGTCCTCGGCGCCGTGGGACGGTCACTGTTGATGGTGTAATGTCTAGTTTTATGGAGCATCTAAGGTTGTTACCTCAAAATCACATATTAAGGACGCACCTCATAGCTAGTAAGGTCGATTCTTACGTATCACTGTGGGAGCGTACAATAGAAAATTATATTGATTACTGCAGTGTTCATAGGAACTTTCCTTGTTTAACTACCATAATTACCTAATTGTGTATGAGGGTGTGATAAGGAAATGGGTCACTTCAAGAGTATTTTGTTTTCTGCATTATGATTGGTGAAATATATATATATGTAATAAAATAGATAATTCAATTTCATTGGTCGTTCTTCGCCATTGTAGTCTCCCATTAGTATTACTTTGACGACCACTTTGTACCCCCATGATTGCCACTTTATTTTGTAAATCAATTCTCTCCTATGCTTATAACGTTCTCGTAATATACCTACTTTACGACACTAGATGCCAGTTGAGGGGGCATAAGCTTGTGAGGGGATTGAAACATTTTCGGAAATGTTGTAGGCCCGTGTGCTCATATTTGGGCGCACGTTAAAGAACCCCAGGTGGTCAAAATTTCCGGAGCCCTCCACTACGGCGTCTCTCATAATCAAATGGTGGTTTTGGGACGTTAAACCTCACAAATCAATCAAATCAATCAAATCAGGGATTGAAACATTTTACCATATTGGCACACTTGTTGAATTTAGTGTGTGCCTCGTCATGCAAAGCCTAAAATAAACTAAACTAGAATTTAACATGTCCATTCAAGGCTGCCAATATAATGATACGTAAGTTGACACTTTAGACTAAGATTAATTACTTTTCTTTTATTGTGTTGTTATTGGCAATAGGGTTTAGAATGATGTATGTCATAGCTCCAAAGATGAAACATTTACACTAAACTCAAGAGGGATTCAGCATTGAAACACGTAATTGTATTGCGTGCAGTGTTGAAATTATTGCTTTTTGATCTTGTATTTATTGTCTTAGACTACCAATGTCTTTTTCTTATTTCAGCTGGTATGCTGAAACCACCTCCGAGATGTCAACAGCGATTAGTACGAGGCCGTTGCCGTGAATTACAGCACTTCTGGACTTTCGACTATAGAAAAAACGATTGTGTCCAGTACCCTAAGGGACTTTGCGGTTCTGGACCGAACGTATTTGTCTCCAAAGAGAAATGCATGAGTGCATGCAATAGTGAGTACACGTTTTTTCATCCAACTTCACAGAAATTAAAAGAAAATAGCATATTCTGAGTCTACAATAGCTTTGGGCAAGTGTTACCACAAATGCAATCGAATTTGGCACATCCCACTTGCCTTTGGATTCCGTGTTAAGCGAAGCTTGTGGATGGAAAGTGCCGCTAAAGATGTGTACAAATGCACGCAGAGACATACGTTAATCAGCCGCCTATGTGTTATATAACCACGTGTTTACAGTTGTGTAACAATGCCAACAGCAACATGCTTATTAGTAATATTATAAGCCCTAAGTTGTTATGAAGCGCTTGAGCTCGCGAGGTTGGTAGCACTGGGCACTGCAACATAAATAAACTTCAGCGGCTTTTTAACTGCTGTATAATGTGCGAACACACTTTAAGAAATACATGCTGGTGCTTGATACTAGGTCAAAATATTTCCGTGCGCTAGCTGGCAAATGGCATCATCATAAAATTTAGAGTTATTGCAGACAAACTTAGTTTCCATCAAATCAAAAATACTCAAAGGAGTTGGAAGCATGCGGGGTAATTGTCGAGGTAATGTTTAACTTGTCAGCACATCTCAATTTCGGTAGAGAATTGATGTGAAAGTCATTTCAGTCGTTCCTATGTCGCATGCCAGGTGTTGTGACTGCAATTCAAGCAGGTTTTTAATGAAAAACTTGAAAAAATGGAAACAAAAAAATACAGGATTGAACAGGAGGGAGTGGAAAGGCAGGGATGTCAACCATTTCTGAAATACTGGTATGTATACCCTACATTGGGGTAAGGAACCTGGCAATTTAATGTTAAACGTAAAGACAATCGAAAAGCGAATATGCTAAATTTATTGTACAAAAGAGTGCTATATACTCATAGCTTGTAAACCACTAATATTTGCCCCGGTCACATCGTTTACGAACCTAATGCAGCCAATACTTTTTCAGAGCCTTTGGGCCGAAAAATGCCCGACTGCCTGAACAAACCACGCATTGGCAGCTGTCACCCCAAAAAGCATGCGTGGTTTTTTGACGGATTGGTTGGTCGCTGCAGGATGTTCAGCTATGGTGACTGTGGTGCTCCAGGCGCCAACCATTTCGAAACTGAAGTAATGTGTAAGAAAGAGTGTTTGCGTAAGTACACAAATGTTATTTACCTGTTTCGCACTCGTGGGGTGGTTGGTTTATGCGTGCTCTTAAAAGGAGCAGGTCATCTTAAGAAAACTTGGGTAGAAACGCAAATATACGCGCAACAGACAAATCACCCCATGCGTATTGACTGCGACACCCTATAACGAAGTTCAGAGTGACCTTCTAAATCTTTCTCCCCCATATCCTTCTTTTAGATGCGGAAGCATCTTATACTCGCGCCTTGTAGTGCGCCGTCCGCGCCGTCCGCACCGCTTCTCGAACATTCGACAGCTGACGCGCGCGCATGCGCCGGCTTGCCGTCGCCCACCATCTGTGCCGCGCGCGCTTCTCCTTCGAGAACATTTGACAGCTGACAGCGCATGCGCCGTCGCGCCTTCGCCATCTGTGCCGCGCGCGCGCTTCTCCTTCGAGAACATTCGACAGCTGACAGCGCATGCGCCGTCGCGCTGTATATATACTCAAGGTCGCGCTCGCTCGCTCAGTTGCCGCTCGTCCGTTGGTTTGTACGGCGCGTCGACGTCCGAAGTCGCCGTGAAATGAATGCCAACGAATCCACAAACACAATGATCGACGTCCCTTCGACCAGCGCCGCCCTTTCGCATACGTGTGTACGTGTTCACTCATTTAACACCCCCTCCTACAACCACGTTAACCAATTTAGCCATCGACCCAAGTAAGTCGCAATTTAACACCCCATTTCACAACCACGTTAACCAATTTAGCCATCGACCCAAGTAAGTCGCACTTTAACACCCCGTTAACCAATTATATGCTCCGCATCCTCCTCAGTGTTCCCCCGAGGGAAGCTGCGGGCAATTTTTTTTTTGTTCGGGCCCTACAACAGTCTTAGCAAGCATAAGTAACAAAATTTATCTCCTCTAGAGCTTTCTTCACCTCACAGCAACTACTACCTGCTACAACACGGCACAGGAGGTCATTAGCTAAGCCGTGTAAAACTAACGAACGAAAATTGACAAGACACAAGTTTTTTTTTTTCAAAATATTGGTTCACTTGTGGAAGCGATGGCCGGACTGTTTGAGGCAGCTTCGTCTCCTCCCTCAATCAATATATCTATTCATCGCGTTTTAATCTTTCAGCCGCAAACTTGACTGATTTTTCTTTTCGAAAGTAAAGATTTTTGAAATTACATATAATTTTGAGTCCCCTTAAAATATCATTTGTGAATTTTGCAGGCTTCATTCTGCAGAAGATTTGTTTTTGTCTAGAGCCAAAGTCGATACCAGGACAAGTTTTAGCCGGCTAATAGCATATACAGCAAGCGACATCACCCTTAAAGCTAGAAAGTTGCTCGTAGAGTTCTCGTTTACAATCACAGACGTTACGTGTATTTGAACACACCTCTTGTATTTCTCATAAATGAAGTTTAGTGGCAGTTAATGAACACTTTGTAACGCAGAGTGTAAGCATTATAGCATGATAAGTATACAAACAAACACAAATGAACATTGTCTTTAGTGGCGCAGGCGGCTAGTGGTTGCTAAAAAAAAAGCGCCAAGACTGTTGAAATGTAACTCTATGATGGCGCGGGCGTACTTTAATATCATCTGAAAATTTTTATAGCTACATCTCTAACACTGTTGGGTAATTTTGTTTTTACGGTATAAATTTTCAAGTCAACACGACATACAATAAATACGAAAAACTTATTTCCGTTGATCATGTGTTGCCAGCAACAATTATTTTCGTTTGATTTCGGTGTTCATTTCAAGCTACCCATGAGATTGCGAAGTTGTGATCCGGATAACAACAATGTTCTGTACAACACACTCTTTGCGAGGTTTATTGTCCGACACCGCTGAAATCGGAAAGTCATGGTAGAAAAGCTCTAAAATTACTTGTCTTCCTAGACGGTGAACACGTTTTTTTTTAGAAAACAAAATGTCAAAAAGGCAAACGTTCAGAAAGAAAACCACGACGAGTGGTTTACTATTGGGTGCCTAGGTCAAGAGTGATGGAAGGGCTGCGTGGTGACGGGGGAGGGGAGGGGGGAAGGACAGAGAGTGCTGAGGCAGCTTTAGCGAAGCAGTCAATCGAGTAATCGACGCACTCAACCTGTGCGAAACCAATGCAAAACAAGCAACAGTGCAAGAAACTGAAAAATTGAAACAACATAATCCATAAGCTCTGAAGAACATCTACGAGATCAGCAAGGTTTCACTGCAAAACTAAACTCGGCAACCAAGTTCAAGAAATAATGTTATAGCAATGCCTCATTTCGAAAATCCTTTCATGTGTCCAGTATTTTTATGTAATTGAAATTGCCACATAGATTGATGAAGAGTTGCTACACTCTTAATGATATCTTAAGCAAAGTGCTAGATGTAAGTGGATAATGGTACCTTTGTTTACCTGTCAGTAATTTGCTAGCGTTTCACCTGGCTCAAGATTAAGAGCATAGATGCCAATCTTCGTTGGACTATGTGTACATTGATGCTATGTGTACATTCCTTTGAATTTTGTGCTCCTCAAGTGATAAGTTTTTACGTAATGTTCTATTAGTGTTTTTTTTACTCAAAGACCCATTTAGTTCGTAATGACCGTATTTGCTCATTCTTGCGCCGCGCCTGTTTGTTTACAGGAATAGGTGATCCATACCCTGTCTGCAGCGCAAAACCAATATCAGCGTACTGTTTGGGTTTTGGCACGTATTGGTATTTTGACATACATGCTAACAACTGCTATCGGTTCAAGGGTGGATGGTGTGGGAAAAATGCAAATGGGTTTGTTTCATACGAAGCCTGCATGAGCTACTGTAGCTGTAAGTACAGACTTTATTTATGTTTTACGTGTCTGCGCCGCATAGCTACAGCAGATGATCTACCGGATGCGGAAATATACTGCTCACCTGCTTCTTTTAAGACTTTTACACTTGTGTGCTGTCAGGCTACCTTCGTAAAGTCAAGTTTGGAAATTATAATCAAGCCATATTGCTTTTTGTCCTCACTATCAAGAAAACATTGCAATTCCTTTACTCGGCACTTATAAGCCTACTCAAACATTAAGACACATAGTAAGGCTTATCTAAATACTTGACATATTAAAATAGCTCGAGAATCAAGAACAGTAGATGAAACATAACGATTACTATAAAATGTCATGCCGCGTTGCAAAAAAGTGTAAATGCGAATGCTTACTGTAATAATGAAGACTAACAGACAAGAAGGCAAATTACTAAAATTTAGGTGCTTGTTTTTTTTTTCCTAAACGTATTAGGTATGGATATACAAGACAGTGCCTACAACTGTTTTTTGGAATGATGGGTGATGTAAGGGCATTTAGTGGCTGCCTGTAACTGCTCTTCTTATGTAACCATTATCGAAGCAGAGACGTGAGTTAAGAAACTTGAATGGGTTCTCACATTGGCGCGACAAAGTGGGGATTCAAAGGAAAGAAAAGCAACACTGGTCTGTACAGCGAGCTGTTAGACACAAAAGCGTCTTAAAAGCATCTGTTATATTTTAGAAATGAAGGTATATCCTCATCACAGTGATGAGGCACGTGGTGGGTAACGAAGTCATCAACGAAAAAGGCATACGATCACTGAAGCACTCTTTAACGACGCATAACCTTCGTTATCACTGGAATATTTTTTTTTATTTTGATTGGGTGAATCTTCACGACAACACACATGACCTTCATCTGGAGCAATTCTTCGACGATGCCTGGCACCAAGGTTCAAAGCTGAGCAAAAGAGATGAAAGTGCTAGAGAGTGGCTGAACCAATACACTTGTCCGAGTCTATGCAGCTGATGAGATCCAACCGGGGGCTTATAATCGAGGCAGTTTGTCTGGAATACACTGCACTTGTAATTTCAAAAACCTCCAAAAAGCTTTTACCAGAGGAGCAGAATTAACACGGCCAAATAAGACGGCCAACGTGTCTTTGAGAACCATGCGTGAAAGATAAGGCTTTGAGAAAACTTTAACGTAGCGTGCCCATGCACCGCTGAAACTTTCTGCCCCGGCATCTAGAAACACTGTAGATTGTGCTAGACTGAAAATCACCGACCGAAAGAAGACCAGGTCGAGTACCTGGCTTAGGACATTCACAAAAATTTATCCTAATTTCTCATGGCTATTGCACTGTGGAGTCAGTAACAAGCGTGATCAAAACGTTGCTGTGCGTTTCCGACTCCCCAAAAGGGCAGTACACAAAATATTGTATTTTCCACACAAAAGTGTTCAAACAAAATAGCGTTCATGCTGTCCGAAGACGCGGCAAAGCACAAATATTTATATTCTCACCTAGGATTTTGCGATGCCACATACGTCTAACCAGTGCCCCTTCAGTAACTCAACGCGTAGCATCTGCTAGCTCACCATTTGCGAGCGTCGTAAATGGCTTTCTCAGCCATATTTTAACATAGCAGAGAGGGATAAAGAAAAGAACAGGAGAGGCTGGGAGGTTAACCCAGCTTTGGCTCGGTTGGCTGCCCTACGCTTGAGGAAGGGAGGTAATGGGCAATAAAACGAAAGGATTGAGAAGAAGACCGTGAAAGAGATCGATTAACAGTTGGCTTGAACCGATTGAACACGAGCTCAAGCTGTTACTCCACAAACGTTCCTGAAGTCACGTGGTCTTCAAAAGCACAACAGGTCTTTTGTGGCCTCACGCATATGTGTAGGCCAAGTTCCCAGGATTTTCTTTTCTGTCAGTTGTTTTGAATCCAGAGGACGGAGTTTGACTTTCACACTACGTTGTTGAGTGTGGTGGGACGGGCATGCATATGCTTAAACGCCTTCTCACAGGCGCAAATGCTTCGTGCCGCACTACTGATCATTCCAGTCGAACACCAATAAAAGCAACCAATGAACTATAGTAGATGTGAACTGCTTCGCACGCTGTGCCAAAAAGACGCCAGTGGCTGCATCAATTGCCGCAACTGCTTCACTATGGGTGCTGGCGTTTATCATTACACGCCAGGCATTCAGCGCGTCTTCATCAGTGATCGCGGCCAGCCACTTGTGGCCCACGTCGCGGATGAGCTGCGTTGTTTTCGGCGCCGCAGTCTTGTTCGTGACCGATGATCCACGCAAAAAAAAAAACTCCTTCAACAATTATTTTAATGTGCGATTTATAAATACATCAAGCGAGTTAGACATTGAGTTAGATTAGGTAACTTTTGCCTGAAACGCTGCCCAACATTAGGCCACCAGATGTGGTACACTTGCGCCTCTCTGTGGGCACGCCTGAACAGCGAAGTCCTCATTATATCTCATCGGAAGAAGATCGGACTATTCTTCCGAAACACGCTGACATGCAAAGGAGGCCGAGCGAGTCGCGCTCAATCCTGTTGTCGCCGATCATGAGAGCCAGAAGGCTCATTAAGGCGGGTATCATGGGCACGTATTGTACGCAATATTTGGTGTGAGATGGCTGTTTACGCATATCCAAAATCCAGTTATGCACTAAACGAAGAGAAGCTTAATCTGAACGAGTTGGTGTACCACACCTAACAAATAGGCTGCGCATAAAACGCGAGAATCATTGAAAGAATGTCACAAAGGTTCCCTTCTTGAGCTTATGCTTTAATGCAGCTCTTTCATTAAGTACGCCTCAAAGGCTTCAGGACCACAGCAAAAGCGCCTTCGTCATCTTTGCATGCCTCGAAAATGTCGCATAAGTGCTACACTACAGACCGTAGTCTAGAGACCACTCTAGTAAGGCCGACAATATTCTATATAGCCGGCCATTAACGTCAGAACTACCAGAACACGAATGGAACAACCTTCTGGACATCCTGTGTGGTGAAGAATATCCACCATTAAATGGTTAGTGAAAACAAACTATATGGGGTCAGCACTCGCCAGAAACGTGAGCAGTTGGACATTTGTAAACTTTTCTCAATGATCGTTCACCATTTGTAATAAATAAAAAAACGTCATTTTCAATCATTTTTGTTCATTTTACATGCAATCAAAATAAGAGAAGTGGGAAAAGTTTATGTTAAAAGATATTGTATTATATATATTGACAATATTGATAAAATTCTTCATAAGCTGTAGGTAATGCTACTACCACTGCGTAATGGTCATTTCGTTCATTGTTACCAGTTTTATGATGTGGTACATAACCTTATTCATTTTTTTTTCAATTGCAGATCCCGAAGGACCGAGCTACCCACCACAATCTAAAAACAATATACCAGGTCTGCCACAACAGCAAGTAAAGGGAACCGGATAATTTATACTCGAGCACAAGATATTACTAAACACAAGCCACTGCACAAATGTCTTTTTTTTCTTTTTTTTTCTTTTTTCGCACAAGCTCACAAGTGGGTTAGTATAGCTTTCTGAATTTTTAGCCTTTAATACATACAAAGTCTCAAATTAGGGCTTCTTACCGAGTCTTTTTTTTTGCAAGAAGTAGGCACTTGCAAAATAGGCACGTCTTCCGGCAAACATGGCTCGACTATTACTGCAAACTTCCTTGTTTTTAAAATAGATTTTTGGACTGAAGGATTTGTGATAGAAAGACAACAGATGAAATGGCATTCGCCTAATAAGAGCACGGTACCCTAATAAAATTTCTTTTAACACGTGTAGGTTTGATATAGCATCGAAGTATATTGTTATAAGTCCTAAATATTGGTTACAATCAAAATTAAATATCGTGGTTGAAAAGCTTGCATGGTCTCATGTGCGTTCACCTAGACGACCCAAAAGTGAAAGCCATTCAATGTGGTTACATTAGCGGGCACTTATAACACACAAACGACGCATCATATATATTTCTCTTGCACAAATGACGCAAAGTTAAGGAGCAGTAGCCGTTGTCAGGTTGCACTGTTTCTTTATTATTTTTGTCGCTGGTGGTGTCACAATGAGCTGAGCATATAGCGGAGCTGAGCGGAGGTTGCCTTGTAACAATCGGAGCTGGCAACGCCACTCGCCGCGCCATCATGCAATGTCGTCAGAGATGCAGCTTTGAACCCACCTTGCAACAACCAAGGCTTCCTTTAATTCTTTCAGTGCCTGCGTAAACGCGCGCTTTTTAATGGAAGCCGTCTGTCCACCTTAGTTCAGGGAGTAGTTGTCAAGCGATGATTCATAATTGTTAGCGGTGCTTGCGTCACACGAGCTTCCGAGCGCGTGCCCCGGAGATGCGATAGACATCTGTCCCTCTCCAATATCATACGTCAGTTAGATTTGTTCCTTCCCGCTCCTTCTTTGTGGCTCGACGCAATGCCACCACCTCGTCACAGCGCAGTGCATGCAGTGGCATTGCAACAACGCTTTCCCATTGGTTGTCTGCATAGTGCCAAGAATTGCATATCCTTTTCAGAGCTGGCATGACCGCCAATATTATGAACACGAGGAATGCAACAGGGCGGCCGCCTCACGGATCCGTGAACAACTGAACAAAAAAAAAACACTTCATATGATTTCCGTCGTTAGGCACTAATGAGGGGTTCTCTCTCCGATGACTGCAAAGCACACGCCAAGACTAGACGATGAGCGAGAGCAGAAAAAGGCTAGAGGAGAGGGTGGTGAACGTCTGGATCCGGCGAATCTGGCTGGCGTTGATAAATTACAAGAGGCGTTGCAACATCCGATGTTGAGCCGGTGTTGCATCATATATATAGGAAGGAAGGCTCGGTGGGATTGGTCACCAGATATGAATAGTGAGCCGGAGAGATTGAAAGAAGCCTGGCTTGGTCGTCGGAACAAAACTAAGAGGAGGAAGCGAGCCGAGGAGACTGTGGCAGAGCAAGCCGCACGCCTCGAAAAGCGCAACCGTACGGAGATTGAAGATAAGAAATAAAATAACCATATTTCTCGCTATGCACACCCAGATATAACTGATTTAAATCACAACCATCTATTTTTTACCCTCAAGAACACGCCGAAAACCACATAGACCCACGCTTGTGCTTTGACGTGGCTTTCTTCTCTCTTATTCGCACGAGTGATGCATAAAAAGGGTGATGTGTAATTCCCACTCTTGTAAATTTCTACGTCTCACAACGTGACCAAAAAACATGCAGACGCAAGAATCGCAATAAAGGAACCGCAAACGTACGACCAGTTTTGTGAACGGCTGCAAGTAACACAACTGCCATAACTATGCGGTGTAACCATAAAGTGTGTGGTGGATCACGGCGCTTCCGTCGTAATCATATCCTGGTTTCGAGACGTAAACCACCACACAATATTATTATTACCGCAGAACAAAGAAGAGCAAAGATCGAAAGCAAGACTCGGTCGCATCGTATTATGATAACGTCCTGCAGTCTTACCACGCTAACAATCAATTCGTGTTGCACATGTATTTTATGGGTCTCAGGCACGCAAGCACGCACCAAGATCACATAGCCACACTCAGGTGGCATAGTTATCTCCTAGGCGGGTGACGTCCACTGCGTCACAGTCAGTGTCACCCACGAGAGACACTTCTGGCCGATCTGCATAGCAAGTTGAAGCGCGGTTGGGAGCGACCACCGAGGTATTGTGAATTCCCGCCCACCCGAAACACCTCCGCAGCTCAGTCGCCATGCGGTTTCGCAGCGTGGCCGAGTGTGACGAGGACAGTGCTGCTATTGCCAGGGCACGTTCTAGAAAAGAGCGAGGAGGAGAATAACGAAAAACAGAATAGTACAGCCAGCCCGCAGCAACGATGCTGTGTTCATGTCTCCTTCTTCTACAAGGATTACTGAATAGATGATAAAAATAATTACACCCTGCCACGATTGTCTAGTGGCTACGGTACTCGGCTGCTGACCTGCAGGTCGCAGGTTCAAATCCCGGCTGCGGCGGCTGCATTTCCGTTGGAGGCGGAAATGTTGTAGGCCCGAGTGCTCAGATTTTGAGTGCACGTTGAAGAACCCCAGGTGGTCGAAATTTCCGGAGCCCTTTATTACGGCGTCTCTCATAATCATACGGTTGTTTTGGGACGTTAAACCCCACATGTCAATCAATGAATCGCTAATGATAATTACTGCGGCTTTACGTTTCAGAACAACCATAAGATTATGCGAGACGCCGTAGTAGAGGGTTCTGGAAATATCGGCCACTTGGGGTTCTTTAGCGTGCGCCCAAATCTAAGCGCATGGGCCTCAAGCATTTTCGTTTCCATCGAAAATGCGGCCGCCACGGCCAGGAATTGATTGTGTGACCTGCGGGTCAGCACCCGAGTGCCTTAGCCACTAGGCCTCCGTGCCGGGTGGATAATATTAATAACAACAGCAATATTATTATTATTATTATTATTATTATTATTATTATTATTATTATTATTATTATTATTATTATTATTATTATTATTATTATTATTATTATTATTATTATTATTATGTGGTGTTGGGTCTTGTGTACCAAAGGAATTATAATATTATGAGAGACGCCTCGATGGAAAGCCCCGGAAAATTTGACCATTTAGCGTCTTTCGCGCACGTCGACTGGCTACGCACAGTTCACGGGTCTCTACCACTTGACCTCATGCGACCCCCGCCACCGGAATCGAACCAGCGACTTTCGAGTGGGGCGCTGAGCACCATAACCACTGCTCAACCGCAGTGCACAATTAATGAGTATGTATTATCTGAAGCAAATGCTCACAGTAATTTGGCTTTCACTTTCAACATGTGTGACTACAATACTAAGAGAAGCGCAATGGCCGGAGGTAAACCTTTGGGCTGAGTAGTACCATATATATGCAGGTGATGTACTGCTAGCATTTATTGCATATTCAAGTAGAATGCACAGTGGCTGCACAATTTTGTGGCCATCACGTATAAATACTTCGTCCCCTTTACGCAGCCATTGAAAATGTCCGCTGTTGTGTGTGTTTACATTTTTGTTTTCGTGATTCTTTTCATAACGAAACTGTTCTGGCTAGAGCTGTGTGGTAGTACCTAGCGCACACGCGTGCAACACAATTTCAGTGCACCTGACTCCTCAATGGTTGGTATGCTAAAAAGGTCAAAGGATTAACAAATGAATCCCATTTGTCGGGACAGCTTCATGCTCTCCCATAGTAGAGTGCGGAGTACTCTCAAGCATTAACAACTTGTTCTTAACACACCAGTTTTTCTAAACACCCAGGACAAAGGGTAAACAGCGAGCTCGAATAATACCTCGTCAAGAGTTTCAATTCATGGAGACTTCTTTTGTTTTTTGTCCTTTGTTCTTTCTCTCCTTGTTGACTGGTTATCTCGCCCGATGCCTTCCAGGGGCCGAAGAATTGGTGGAGGTGTTCTGGGAGCATCGAACGCTTGTGCTGTTGATACACCCAACTATACAGGCACCTTAAGGAAGCGTTGCATTTTTTTTTCGCAACTAGACGGTGGGAAAGGGAAGTCAGCTTAAGAAGGAGAGATGTTACTGCAAGAAAGAGGGGCAATAGCAAGATATAACACATAAACATTGACAAATAGGAAACAGAAACAACCAAACGCAAAAATAAAGGGAGCGCATAAGATAAATAAACTGTATCTCAAGGGTCCTGTAGATGCGTCAATGACGCAGTCAAACGCCCACTTTCTATCACCGCCAATTGAGAGGTCATAGGATCGAGTCTGGGTCTCTAAAATTTGCGTAATTTTGTCTTATTTTTTGTAGTTTGTTTGTCTATCTGAAAACAACGTAAAATTTGTGACAAAAATTGTCAATGAAGTCTTGGTAAACCCCTGCATAAAACACGTTCGTGTTAACAACAAGCTGCGAATAGCGGACACCGATGAAACAGCCAGGCTCTTGGCCTTTGCTTCGCATATTATTTTAGCTTGTCGAGTGATATGGGAATGATTTGTCATCGATTGATTTGTGGGGTTTAACGTCCCAAAACCAACATATGATTATGAAATGATTTGTCATCAAGTGGATGAATGAAAAAAGAAGAATAGCGGTAGTAGTAAGGGGGCGTTTGACGAGTTGTGAGAATTGTGAGTAGTGCCACCTACTCATTTTATATGAAAGGCTTCAGTGTGATCATCTGGACTAAGCAACAGCCACCTGCGGGCGCCACGACTACTGCCTACGCTGTGGTTGGAGCCACACCTCAAGAAAATTGCACGACGAAAACTCGACGTGTAAAGTGCGCTCAGACACCACCCTGCGAACACTCGTGACTATTGTAAATGGCAAGAAGAACGCAGGGTGGACCCCATCATGGCCTCCAACTATAATAGTGGGACCATATGGGACTATAACGTGCTGTGTGCTATCAAAAACCTTTGTATATTTCTTATCAGCCTTGTATTGTGCTGGGTTGACCGCTTTGGGACACAAGCAATGCCGAAGTCATTATTTTCCTTCCTCATGAATGTGATTGTACCCTACGGTATATTATTGATGCTAGTACTGAATATCTGCTGCAAAAACTAAGCGCGAAGAATAAAAATTGAAATCTACTTACTTCTAGTGATGTAAGATAAACAAGGTGCTACCATATTTTATGTGTCCTTACAACACTGCCACTATCAAGGCGAGCTATGCACGCACTGGTAAAGGAGGAGCGTCCCTGCCACTTGTCCGGCCCTCCTGCCACCAGTACAGGTGGCAGGGAGTCTGCCGAGTTTATCTAGTCGTTGCCGCAGCGCATGAGTGAAAAAAAAAATGCACGCGTCTCGACGAAGTGAATCATGATGATTCGGCGAAGCTCTCGGCACTGTATCGGTGAGTAACCATACGTTACCCGACCGCATTCCCATATAATGGAAATTGAGTGACATAAACTGTAGATAAAAAATTAATTTATATTCTCTTCCAGTAATCGTAGGCCATTGAAGGATGATCTAGGAAATTCATGAAGTTGAAAGTATGCCCGGAGGGCAAATTCAAAAACCGCCATCTAACTGGTGGCAAGATAACACTCTAATATACGTAATTCGTTGAGACTTTTGGTACTCGACGTGCACGTGTGCCTTTGTGGTGCAGGTTTTTTTTTTTTTTAGAAGCCTACACTTAGGCACATTTAGGTATAAATCAATGCTTATCTAAATTGGTTTTTTTGTCCGGGAACAGCGATATACAACCTTATATTTAGCGTACGTTAACGTTGAAGTGAATCGTACAGCAATTTTTTACGTCTCACGCATGCTTTGACCGTAGCAACGGCTCTATACCATGATCCCAATGGAAGACAAGCTTAGTTCCTCTAAGATTGTGTGAGTGCGGTGCACTCTCCTTCATCCGCCACGTCTTTTCCGTGAGCATAGTTAATAAAAGCTTCGTGCCCTACGTACACTGCATGTGGTGTTAATGAAATCATTGAGAACCTGTTGTGTGAGCGCTTCAAGCACAACGAGCCGCCTTGCTCGCCGCAATATGTTGACAGGGTCTGCCTACCGTTACACAGAGAGACCTTCAGTTTTCTGAACGGCAGCCCACCCACGTCTTCAAGTAGCTCTTCTTTTTCTTGGCGACACCAGACTGTACAACAGGCTATAGACGTGACCTTCCACGTGCCCAATTAGGGACGCGATTTGGCTCCTCTCTTTCCTACATATTAATTACCTTCCAATCCTGTACAGGCGCCGAGCCGTGCTCCTAACAATGGCTGGAGAAGTTGCGTCTTTTCCTTTCCTCGACCTCTTCTCCTCCTCCTCAACCTAGTACGAGTGAAAAAAAAATAAAAAAGGACTTCACCCGTGAGCCTCCCATATTACTTCGCCCACGTCCGCTTTGCGGCTTTGCGAAGGGAGCGAAACAAAAAAAAAGTACTTGCGCCTTTTCTCATCCTGCAAGTGTGGCTTCACCGCTGAATTTCACTGCATTTCATTACTTCGCGTTTTTTCTATTAAAGGCTCCATCTTGGAAATCTCAAAATGGCAATGGCTCCCTTGCATGAAAAACTTCAATTCTCCCATTTGACACACCACCAAGCTCCACTTAGTGAAAGGTGAATTATTTGGATAAAATTCTTAACTGTCATCCCCATGATTTCTCTAGGCGCCTCTTCATCTACAAAAAAAATCTGAAGGCATCAAGAAATATCACATTTCCACGGTTATTGAAGTTTTTGGACACATTTCATGCAACCACCTGTACGTGCATGCCCGCGTACTGGCAAGGTAAATTGAAAAGCTTCAGAGTAGTAGCGGTGCATGTACCAACATATCCCAAGGGGTGCTTCTCATTAAAAAAAAAACAGGTTCCCGCTATAAACATTCTCGAGTGACCATTTGCGGCACTTAGCTTTGATATTATGTTACTAAGTACACAAATAAATCACACAATCATGTACCACAGTCTACTATCTCGATGATTATGATCAACCATATGATTGCCATAGTGCAGCCAAATTTCTTCCACCTTGGTGAGACCCAATAGACATTATGGCTCACACATTATTAAACTAATGACGTTAGTTGCCTCATGAAACAAAAATGGTAACATTAGAAGGGGCCGTGTAGGCGTTAACATGAAGCAAGCAATAAGATTACATGATTACATTACCTTATCACGCCAGACGTCCTTTAAACAAAGCAAAATAAGTGATGCAGTACTGACGTGGCATATGACGCCATCACATGATATCGTCTCTAAACACAAAGAGGCGTGATCTCGGAGGAGCCTGCAAAGTCACTTGAGATGTTCACTGCTGGAAACACCTCATATCCCGGAGGCATTTCTAAACCACGTTACGTGATTCGGTGTGGGATAGGGTGGACGAATGAATGCAGTCGGTGCGAAAAGAGATGGCTGGCACCTTTGAGTCGTCTAAGATGAATGATGACTTCCTCGGGATACTCGAACGCAAAAGTTTTGGTCTGTCTATACGTCTGTGAGAGTTTGGCCAATGGTTCAGCCCACTGGTGAAAGCTTAACCGCATGCTCAAAACTCACCCATCATGATATCGTAGCTGCATTCCTGCTTGTGAACACCGTCAACCAAAAAGCAAATAGTAGGAATATTTGAAGCGCGTTATCAATACGCTAGTGTTAGACAGCGTGACTTTTTATTGAGAAAATTTATCCATTTGCATTTCCAAAGACCGATGAGTTTATTACGGTTTGCTCACAATGCGATATGAACGAAAAAGTGGGTGTTTTCTACGCTTCACTAAAAAAATTAAGGGGCGTTAACTAAAAAAAAACCCGCTCCTGGCACCTAAAAAAAACTATTGCTTCTTCACATAACTGCTGGAAGGCGCCATATCTCACTCCGCACCTCCAGGCGGGAGATATCGTCTTTCGACGTCATTTGCAGTGCAGCATGGCGGTACGCGGCCAATTGTTAGGGAGAAGCTCCTCTTAGTCTAACCTTGTCGCGCGTCACGCGTAACCGAGAGAAGAAGAGACGAGAAAGAAAAGAAGGCAGTATCTCGCCAACAATATAAAGACGGTGCTGCCTCATAGAAGTACATATAAACTGCAGTTGAGTGAGGATATTCTGGATGACGCTTTACCGCTACTCTTCGATTGGCTGCTGCACGGGCTGTGCCTGGGAACGCGAGAACGATTGCCTATCTCAGTCTCCTGGATATTCAACGTATGTGGCAGATCGTTAGTGGGGCATGGGCGAAGCAGAATGGCGGGTGTGTTGAAGACGCTTGCTTATGGCTTCCTTGGCTCACGTCTCGTCGGTGTTACCCACGTGCCATCTGTATTCTCGAACGCGATCGGACGCATGGACGCATGCGCGGACGTACAGACACATGGATGGATGGACGGATGGACGATTCGCCCTACTCATTATCATTCACTCCGTGGATATGCTGTAATTTTTTTACTGCTGTTTTTATTTGTTTAAGTACTTTTGATCATGAACATTGACAGTTGATGAAGGTTTCAATGCCTAAATATTTCAATGTAAAGAGTTTTTCGCAACATGAACCACGTTCATTTACTAGCCCCCGAGTCAGGTTGCTTGGAGAACATTCCCCTGCTTCGCTAAAACATAGAGGCCTTTCTCTCTCTGGGCACTTGTGAGGTCACAGATGGCCATTGTTTGAGAATAACAGCAGCTGTAAAGTTGGCCCACACAGCGTAAATTTGTGCGCATCCAATACATAGAAGTGAAGCGGATAACAATGTCGCTTCGATGCACCGTGCTTACGCTACTTATCGTCATTACCTGCGCTCATGGTAGGTTATCGTCTTTATTATACACATTTGCCCATTTCGCTGCATTGAATATACTGCTTTAACTATACGATGTTTCAGCCACTTGCATGAAACACAAAAATATAAATGTTACACGGAGCATACTCAGACACAATGCAGAAGAGAATTAACAACTATGAGATGCACACCACTGTATACGCAACCGCATTGGTCACCCAAGAAACCGACCTGAGCTTGTTTTGGAAGAGGAGAACTAGCTTGCGAGCCCAATCTTTTCATATATCTTTCATATATGTTGGCATTACCGATCAGGATAAGTTTTCGTGTTCCAGATTGTAGTGTGCAAAAGTATGTAACACTTTTTTTGTTGATTGGTGCCAGATATTGGTCAAATTTTCATAGCACTCTTAGCGCTTGAATGGCGCATTACGCTACTTTTTAAACCTCAGGCTCCTACTAAACGCCGCACTGCCACTCATTAGCGTTGCCTTAGTATATAACGTTTACGCCTGCATAACTGATTACGTTAGCCAATGTTTCAAAACGGCACCAGTTTGAGAAATGATTCATGGATATTTTCACTTTGCCCACCTGAACTTTTCTGAAATCGCTGACAATATGTACTATCAGCGTCAAATGAAACCCGAACAGCGAAAAACCTTCGTGGTGGTATAGTGCGCGCCGTCCAGTTGTCACGGTTGGCAGGCGCTCGCATCCTATTCGGCAGTTCTGCGCATGTATGCGTGCCTGTCCATGGTGATAAGAGGACGGCGCACACTATACCATCACGAAGGCTTGCCGTTGTCCGCACTTCATTTGACGCATACAGTACATGCTTGACCCTAACTTCTTCAAGAATAATGAACGCCATCGTGATCAACATCAGCGAGAGAACGAAAGTAGACGGCCGCGGAAGAACCAATATAATAGAACACAAAGCACCAACGAAGACCACAAGACAACGTGTAAAGAGGAGTTCATTCTTAGCAACACTACAAAGCGTGAAAGAGATATATTGAGAGGACATACTGGATGCATTGTTAACAAAGAAAGTGGTGAATGAGCGCGCAGTTCTTTGTCTTGTAGGTCAATATAAGTAGTACCCAGAGAGTTAAAGTTTGAAAAAAAAAATAGTATGAAATAAGGACAAATTGATTGCAAACACTGTAATAGCTCCTTAGCAAAAGCTTAGTATTGTAGCCATATACAAACATGTAGTTGACATTTGCGTTCATTTATGATATTCAAATACAAAAACAATGCTAGATGTGGGCTGTATGTTATAAGTTTTCCGGAAAATACAGCGCTACGCGTGGTTGAAAGTTACCTGTAAAGCAGGCGATTCGACATAGAAACTATCGTGAGAGCGCAACTAAACACAACACACAACAAGAAACAGACGTCTCTTTCTCTTTGCGTGTCGTGTTTAGTGGCACTCTCAGGGTGGTTTTTATGTCAAACCATCAAGTCGCCCAACAGTCAATTCTACTGCAAACAATTGAAGCTTTACAGGGTTTTGTACTGGAGAGGACTTTTGTAGGCTTTATGTTGCTTGGTGTACGACTGTTGGGCAACAAAAAGGGTCCGAAACCTATAATATTATGGACAACTGCCGAAGTAGAAAAAGAGGAAGATATGGTACGGAAGGTTGATTTGTCTAACGCAGAATTAAGACTACTACACCTTTGTCATTTTTTCGGGGTTTTTACTGCCCCTAAAATCAATTGATGCGTGGGGTCTAACGTCCCGAAACCAGCATATGAGTATGAGAGACGCCATAGAGGAGGGCTCCGGAAATTTTCAACCCCTGGGGTTTTTTAACGTCCACACAAATATGAGCACACGGGACTACATCATTTTCGCCTCCATCGAAAATGCAGCCGCCGAAGCCGGGAATAGATCCCGTGGCCTGTGGGTCAGCAGCCGAGTACCTCACCCACTAGATATCCGCGGAGGGGCAGCTCTTTGATATCACGTAGCCTGGTTATAGAGTCACACAATACCTAAAATGAACTCGGGGCAACGGCGACATGCCAAGTTTCCTAATGACAGTGCCGTCGTGGTGGTGTGTCATTGAATAACAGTGCGTGGTCAACTAAGCTACGCTAGACGCTCAAGCAAATGCACCAATCTCGTAACGTTGGCTCAGTGTAAAAAATGTGTAGTATAGTCTAATTCCCGCAGCCATCTTCTGATAAGATCAATTTCCACAGCGCGTGAGATCTAGCGGTTGTTTGTATATCATCGTAATTGTGAACACTTTCTGCGCATGTCTGGTGCACGGGCAAACGTAGGTCTTTTTTACGTTCTGTAACTCTTGCTGCCCTGCACGAAATGCCGAATCCAAGGTTGGGCAAACATCGTTTTTAATGAGTGCCTTCGAAATGGCCAAAGTGTGGTAAGGAGGTCTTTCAATGGTTTGGCATGTTTGTTTGAGTACGAAGTGCCTTAGAAAGTGCACGGCATACAAAGTTTTTTCACCAAACTTCGTATGCCGTGTTCTTTCTGCTGGCAAAGCAATGTGATGAAAAGATTGAAAGAGAAAAGTGGGCTGCTCTGTGTACATGAAAAAAAGAAGAACAACAAGAAAAGTCTGAATATTATTAACAATTATAGTAACATCATTAGTTTAACGCTTCTAAACCATACTATGGCTTTAATAGACGCCACTGTGGAAGTTTCGAGTAATTTTGACACGCTGAGATTCTTTAGCTTGCTTTTGAACTAAGTACGCAGACGTCTGTCGCACTTTACCTACACGAGGGGCGACATTTGAAAGCGGGGGGGGGGGGGGGGGGGGGGGTGATGAGGGTTAGGCAAGGTTATATTGGGAAAAGAAATTAAGGTAAAACAATATACGGATCACAACCATAACGGTAGTTTCATTTGGTCGCATGTTCGGGACATGCAAGCATGCTACCTTAAGTTCAGTTGAGCTTGTTCTGTTCAATGACAAGTACGCAAAAGCATACATGAACGTTGCTGGTCTCAAAATAGGAAAGTTTCATTTCACAGCTTAACTCGCTCCATGACTTCAAAGACAACAAAGCAACAAGCGGTGAGCAGCGACAACAGCAGAGAAAACACACATGTAGCTCGTGACTTCTAGACCACATTCATAAACTGCAGTGTCGTTGCATTTGTTTCAATTTTGTGGCTGACATCTTTATACAGCTGGAGGTTTTCTTTTGTCTTTACAGCTTCTCGTCCAGCCATACCACCATTTTGCCTTGCCCCTCTGATTATGGGAACATGTCGCATATTGAATACGTCATGGCATTTACAATGTCCAACCAGAAAATGCATTCCTATGTCTAACGTACTCTGCACTAGATCAACAAGTGTTTTCTTATCACAAAAGTCATGCATCATGGCCGGCAAACGTGAGTAATTGTTTTTCCGAACACGTTGATGGAAGTCACACGGCGCTTTTGTCTCAGTGCGCATAGAATATCGAAGAGGTTGCCCAACGGTCGTACTAAGGTAGAGCTATGTCATATCCCATGAATTTCATAATCATGTCTGCGCACTTTGAAATAGCCTATTGGTTTGTGAAATATACCTGAGCACCTAACTCAATTGGCCGTCATTTAGCCCATAGTTTACATCATCAGTAAGTTGACGCATGATCATTGAGCTTTAACCAAGATGTAGCCATTATTAGACAACACTATCCACCAAAATTAGACAAATCATAATTATAATTTAACCTTAATTCAGCTGGCTCAAACCAACGGTAGCCTAAGGCTCGTGAAACACGAGTAAATAGGTTGTGCCCTTTGTTTGTAGAATGCACCCAATTATGTGAGCCGACAGTACTCGTCAATGTGCGCGACTCTGGTGTCTGTGCTGTATCTCTATTGTAATGCAGTGACGTTTAAACGTTACAATGAAGGGACCGGAGAATGCACATTACAAGTGGTAGACAAAAAAAAAACTTGGGGATTGACGTATCAGTGATCTGCTGATTTTATTATCGTGACAAGAAAGCAGTATAAAACGATTGTACGTGATATCAAGCCCACCCGTTCGCATGCTCATAGATTTGTGGTTGATTGACGCATTATCACCATAAGGTAAGTTTTATGCAACGTTTTCTTTAGTTTACAACCACTTTCGTTGTTAGCAACGATGATGGCAACAGCAACAAAAAAATAACGCAGTATACATATATATATATATATATATATATATATATATATATATATATATATATATATATATATATATATATATATATATATATATATATATATATATATATTGCAACTGGTTTAAAAATAAAAAAGTAGCATACTTGAAAACATAAGGTGATAACACAAAGACGCGCAGATGGAAAGTGTTGAACACGTGTAAGTATTCAGAAGTAGATGTGCGATGCATTGTTTTAACCTTTATTTGCACGCAAATACCACACGACTCAATTCAATGCGTCTAAATGAGATTCGAATACCGAGGGAAATTAGTTAAGTGATTGAGCACTGACGACGTTTTGGCTCTGGTATTAAGTTTTGGGTGGACAGAATGTATATTTTGGCACAAACATTAGAATAATGTTACCAGTGGTTACTTACCTGGTAGTTCAATTTAAATTTTGTTAAAAATTGAAAGCCACATTGTGAGGGCTGACGTAAGACTGCTGCAACCCATATTATTACAGTAAGGAAAGTAACAGAATGCGTCAAAACTAACGCACTCTCTGGCAGCGCGATCTGGAAATTCAACAATAGACATTTTCAATTTTTAAAAACTGGGCTCACCACAATTTGTGACGTAGAACAACTGCGCCATATACACAACTAAACCAAGAAATGATAATAAAAATGTTATTGCAAATATTTTTATCAATTATTCATTCCTTCGTCTTCTAAAAATATAGCGGCAAAATCTTTCCGCCTCAGCCTACAGATTGGCTGTGAAGACTACTTGAGTGCCTAGCAATAGTTTTTTTTTTAATATGTACTGCTTATAAACACACTATATAATTTGGCGCGTGTGTGTTTGTGTTGCTACCTCCAAGGTTCAAGAACAAGACGAACGAACGTGTGCACTTTAGATGCTCAATCTACCGCACGCCTTATTACTAGTCAGTATTCTCATTGTTGTCCAAACATGGATGTGCGCGTCGAAGCAGCCTGAAATAAATACTGGTTAATTTTCACTTCTAAAGTGAGCTCAAGTTCGTTCTGTAGTTACAGCTCTGCTATTTACGGCAGCCTAACTATCACCAGCTGACTTCTATTCCAGCTATACAGAAATGCATATGTCGATTTGCACAAATGGACGAAAGTGTCCATGCGCATGCGCACATGCTTGCATGTCATACTGAATCTAAATATTTTTTTCAGAGCTTGCTGCCAAAAATCAGCTGACTGATTGCACGCGGACGTCTCTTTATGGTGGTTGTCGGCCAGTATCCCACCATTGGTATTATGACCCATCTCAACAGAACTGCAGAGTGTTCCACTACCGACAGTGTACCACAGGTGGCAACTTTTTTATGTCAGAAAGAAAGTGCAAAGACATGTGCCTGCGTAAGTCATTTTTCAGTGAACAAATCTTTACCAGTGGTTAATGAAATGATTATTACCGTATAAACTCTAACGAGATAGCGTAAAAGACCCCATTGCGCAGAAATTCGAGTGTCGACATCCTTGGTTGTGAGCAAAAGATTATTCTTGTCTGGAGGACAAATTCACAAAAATGAAATACGTAAATTACTCAGCCCCAGTAAAAATGGACCACAGGGTTTTTGCATGAACAGCAGTTGTACTACCACAGAGCAGCCCTCAATGGCTTTAAACAGCATGGTAAACACCAGATTCGGCAGATCCCTTGAAGCACGATTGATTGATTGATTTGTGGGGTTTAACGTCCCAAAACCACCATTTGATTATGAGAGACGCCGTAGTGGAGGGCTCCGGAAATTTCGACCACCTGGGGTTCTTTAACGTGCACCCAAATCTGAGTACACGGGCCTCTAACATTTCCGCCTCCATCGGAAATGCAGCCGCCGCAGCCGGGAATCGAACCCGCGACCTGCGGGTCAGCAGCCCCCTTGAAGCACGAGAATCCATGTTATGCGGAGAAACTAGAGGGAAGTTGGCTGAGGCGTTTTTTATTCAATAAACATTACGAAATGATCCTAAAGATATGTACGAGTGTTGTACGCACGGAATTGTGTTGGACAGTCGCATATGTGTATAGAACCAGTTTACAGCTCATTATGAGACCACGCTGCATAATATCAATCCACCCTTCCTAAATTTGTTCAAAACATTATTCACGAAACGCTTTCAAACATTATTAAACTGAGCCAGCCCTAGTTTGGAAGCATGATGAAGAGAAAGTATCAATAAATTTGCTCGAAGAATCTCTGATTTTTGTAAAACATGGGCCGCATTGAAGGTGTATTTGGCAACCTTCATTTTTCCAGAGAATACTTTATGTTTTAGCAAGTTCATAGGTGAAAAAAAAAAAGAGTAAACGCATCAATACCAGCTAGAGCGCCATTCCTGTGCAGAAAAAAAATGTATATATGTATTTATTTATTTATTTATTTACAGTACCTACAGCGCCCGCGAGGGGCATTAGTGTAGGGGGGAGATAAAGATTTCAAAATGCAGAAAGGCGACAGTCCATTAACACTGAGTTGAACATAAAAGAAATACAGATACATAGTAAAGCATCCAATGGTGACACGTAATAAACATTGACGTGTGTGAAGGTACAGCAGCAAGAAAAATATATATACATATATATAAAATGCATACGCACACACACATACACATACATATATATACACACAGAGATAAAAAGCAGGAGACAAAAAAAGAGCTGAAGCGTAGATCGCTAGAGAGATGAGACGAAAGTGTAAGCAACCTTAATGTGTGCTCAGGCTACGATAAGATATGATGTTCCAGCGCAGTGGCGAAAGTTTCCCTGGACGCGGCTACAATTTCATGAGGTAGTTTGTTCCATTGCTTAATTGATCGCGGAAAAAATGAATATTTAAAAAGGTTAATTCTGGTAGAGAACTCGCGCACTTTAAGGGGGTGATCAGTACGATCAGATATATACGTAGGCTCCGATATGTAGTTTTCTTTGTGAATACCCGTTAAACCATGGAATATTTTGTGAAACAGAGATTGATTGATATGTGGGGTTTAACGTCCCAAAACCACCATATGATTATGAGAGACGCCGTAGTGGAGAGGTCCGGGAATTTAGACCACCTGGGGTTCTTTAACGTGCACCCAAATCTGAGAACACGGGCCTACAACATTTCCGCCTCCATCGGAAATGCAGCCGCCGCAGCCGGGATTCGAACCCGCACCTTGTGGGTCAGCAGCCGAGTGCCTTAGCCACTAGACCACCGCGGCGGGGCTGTGAAACAGAGATAAACGTAGGAATTTGTGCCTGTCTTCAAGAAGAGGCCATCCTAAAGTACTCCTGATTTCGAAAGATCTTTTAGAAAAGTTGTAATCACCCGTGACGAAACGGGCCGCTCTCAGCTGCACGCGTTCTAGAGCGTCGATGTTCACCTTAGTGAAAGGGTCCCACGTGCTGCATGCGTATTCCAAAAGTGGGCGTACATTCGGCATATACAGGATTTCTTTCAGGCTGGCTGGTGCTTGTTTAAAGTTACGTCTTAAGAAGTTTAATGTGTTGCTGGCCTTTGTTACGATGTAATTTATGTGGGCATTCCAAGTCAAATTGCTGGAAAAAAATGACTCCTAAGTACTTATATTCTGTTACAATGGACAGCTGTGTTGTATTCATGACATAGCTTGCCATCAGCGGGTGTCTTTTGTTTGTGAACCTTAAGAGGTTGCATTTGGACAGGTTGAGTGTCATGTTCCAAGTCGAACACCAAGACATGATTTTGTTCAAATCATTCTGTAGCAGTTGACTATCTGATTCACTTGAAACTTCACGGTAAATACAGCAATCATCTGCATATAACTTCACACGGCAAGACAAGTGTTCAGTAAGGTCATTGATAAATATAAGAAAAAGCAGGGGCCCTAAGACGGACCCCTGTGGCACTCCAGATAATACAGGGACATCAGAAGAGCGGACACCATGAAGTATCACGCGTTGGTTTCTATCTAACAGGTACGCTTCCAACCACTTCAGGAGGGTGTTCGGCAAGTTGAGGTAGGACAACTTTAGTAGTAACAGGGTGTGAGATACGGTATTGAAAGCTTTCCGAAAGTCTAAAAAGATGCAGTCAACTTGAAAACCTGAGTTAATAAATGCTGCGTTGTCATGGCAAAATTCTACAAGCTGGGTGTCGCAAGAAAAGCCAGCCCTGAAGACATGTTGCGTTGGAATAATGAAGCTATTTTCTTGAAGGTGTGCCATTAAATTTGTATAAACAACATGTTCTAATGTTTTACAAGCAACGCTTGTGAGTGAAATTGGCATGTAGTTGCACGTTCTTGTTTTTGAACCACTTTTGTGAATTGGAATAACATTTGCAGTTTTCCAGTCCGAAGGTAGAGCACCAACCTGAAGAGATATCCTAAATAACAGTATTAAGAAAGGGGTGACAGACAATGCACAGTTTTTTAGGACAAAATTTGAAATAAAGTCAGGACCGGTAGCCGAGTGGATGTTTATCTTCCGTAGTAATAATGCGATGCCATCTTCAGACAGCTCAATTTCCCTCATCTGAGAAAGCTCTCTGACGTCATGTGATTTCAAAAGTGCGGCTTTTGAGCATGAAAACACGGAGTGAAAATAAGCATTGAAGGCCTCTGCTTTTGCCGAAATATCTGCGCCGTAGGCTTTTCCATCTATGATGTCAGGGATAGCGTCACCAGAGTTCTTTTTGCTCTTGACATATTTCCACATTTCTTTTGGATTAGTTTTCACTTTGTGTCCTAGAGTGAAAAGAAACTTTTTATGTGCATTGCGCATCAATCTCGCTATCGTTTTGCTCATTACCTTCATCTTTGCGAACAATGTAGGATTCGGTGAGTGGCAGTACTTACGAAAGGCTCTATTTTTCTTGTTTAACATCGTACGAATCTCTTTAGTAATCCATGGTTTATCGTTTCGACGCTGGGAAGTAATGACATGCGAGGGAATGAAGGTTTGTGTCAAGGACAGTATTTTAGTCTTAAAAAGATCTCACAATGCATTTATGTCTAGACACGAACATTGAGCCCTAAACTCTGGAAAAAAAATTGTCTAGTTCACATGATATTGTTGCGTAATCGCCTCTTTCATAAAAAAAGACCTTGCGAGGCTGCGCAGAACGGCAATTCTTGGTGGCACAGGACATCTTAGCGACGACAGCATCATGATCACTAATACCAGGAATCAAGGTAATCGAAGACACGAGATCAAGCACATTGCAAAAAAATAAATCAAGTACATTTGCACTACTAGCCATAATTCGCGTTGGTTTTTTTACAAACTGTAGTAACGAATGGGCATTTATCATTTCGCGGAAGGTCGTGTACAGGAGGGATGAATTGACTAACACTGGTGTAAGCTGCTGCCATATCACATCTGGTAAATTAAAGTCACCTGCCAAAACAATATAAGTAGTTTGTAGTGTCAGCAACACATTGCTTAAATTGAAAAGGGGCTGAGGGTCTCTCGTGCTGGGTGACCTGTAGAAGGAAACGAATGCCACAGACGAGCCGTTGTTCAAGAGTACTTTGCAGCAAACAATTTCGGTTGAGCCAGCTTCAACGTCAACGAGGAAGCTGGATATAGTATTGTGAATCAAAATGAAAACACCTCCCCCATGCGCGTTTCTGTCCTTCCTGTAGACTGTGTAGCAGGTTCGAAAGATTTCATTGTCATTTATTGTGTCGTCTAACCAAGATTCAGAACCAAGTACCACATGTGGCTTTGTCGTTTCAATGAGGGCGGCGAGTTCTATAATTTTATTTTTTACGCTACGACAATTTACCACAATACACACGATGTCATCCGGGCTGGATGGTTGTCTAGAAGTTACGAGGGCCTTTTTTAGTTGCTATGTCTTGGTTTTAGTCACGCTGTCTGTTTCAGCATTATAGACAAAAGTTTCCTTGCCAATCTTTAGTTTGTTATACGATAGTCTGAAGTCCCCTCCCTTATTCTTCGCAAATTGAATTAATTTCCACCTCTCTTGTCTAACTTTGTTGCTATAGTCCTCGCTAATAGCAAAGCTTGTACCTTTCAACCTCGAAGTAGTTGATAAAACACGCTGCTTTTCCTTAAACGACAGAAACCGAACTATTATAGGCCTGTTTTTTGTTGCCATGAAGCGACCTAGCCTGTGGGCCCTCTCAACCGCATCAGCCGAAATAGCGACTTTTAACTTTTCCTTGCAGAAGGCGATCACCTTAGTCTCCGAATCTTGCCAGTTTTCACCAGCTGCATCTTGAAAGCCAAAAAAGATAAGGTTGTTTCTTCGAGATCTATTTTCCATATCATCTTCCAATTCTTGCAGCTTCGAAAACGTGGCAGCAAGATTGTCAGTCTCCGCAGTTAACTGCATCACCTTGTCTTTTAATGGAAGCACCGATAGCAATTTGTCCTCAAAGACGTTCAATTTGTCCTCCATCTGCGAAAACCTTTGCTCGAGTGCTTCTTGCCGTGACGCTACGGAACGAAGTTCCCCAAGAATTCACGTCTGCTTTTGCAGTACCGTGGGAATCGCCATGACAGCGGTGAACATTTGTTGTTCTTGCTCAGAAGTCAGAGGGCCTGGGTTTTGTTCTACATCACCTGCAAGCTGCAGTAGTTTTCTCAGATAACGTACACATAACAAACACTTGGTTCACACAAAAGTAATGCTGCGCGTACAAAAGTTCAAGGTGGAGTTGGGATCCGGCGCCAATTTTCGAAATGATTTACCGTTAACAGAGCGATAGAAAAAACCAACCTGAAGAAGTACGAGGCGTAAGTGACCAGCAGCCATGTCGGCGCCAGATCCCAAGGTGGTATGCAGGGGCGGTAGCTTATGTAGTGTGACGTTGAGTTCCGATATGCCAGGTTGCCAGTCAGCGTAGCGACAGTCGAACAGCGACGATAGCGCCGTCATATCCAAAGGAAGGTGCGCTTCAGTGAAAAAGTGCAGGGCAGGGCATACATCCCAGGCGGCACCGTCTGCGTGGTCGAAAAGCCGCTCCGCTCCAGATACGTGGAAAGTCGACACCATCTGCAGAACCTGAAGAAGTACGAGGCGTAAGTGACCAGCAGCCATGTCGGCGCCAGATCCGCTGTTTGATCCACCATTGCTGTTTAGAAATGCCGTTGAAATCGACAGAGGTGATATTTTTTATTTTTGTCATAATAATAAAGTCAATAGACGTCCTCAACGCGGCAATGTGAGTTGTAGATAGCATTCAAGTCTTTAAAAGGGTATTATAAAAGTAACACGCATGTAAGCAATACACGAAAACAGATTATTCCCCGTACACTTGTTGATTGCGTCGTTAGAAGTTCAGGTGACCGCAAGGAAATAGTCATTATCACTTTGTCGTGCGGGCACTGATTCACGTTCACTGAACCTGCGTGAACGTCGATATATTTTTATGTTCTCTTTTACAGGTTCATCAAGACCTATAATGGGGTCACCAAATAAAATACCATCAAGGACACCACAGGCGTTGAAAAAAACAGGAAGCAAAAATACCGTAAACCATAAGCCTTGAAGCAGACTTATTTTTCCTGACCTGTTCACTGACTGTTTTATTGTATTTGATTCACATGGAAAATAATAGGATGTGTATAGTTTAAGTTGTCCTTCATTCCACAGTAGAACATGATATTACATGCTTAAATGTAGAAGCAGCCGGACTATATATAGGCATGGGCAATTGAACAGAAACCTCATGACGATCACTATAGTGTGAGTGAGTATGAACTTTATTGAGGTCCTGACAAGAAAGAAAGCAGTGCAGAAAGCCCCGCTTTCTGCACTGGCAGGGCACAGCCAGATCATGAGGTCGAAATTGTTATATTTGTCGCCACAGTGTAGACACAGTAGAGAAGTCAGGATTGATCCTGCTTAGTGTCGTTGGTGTAGTCTATGTACGAGTCTGCAACTGTCTATAAGTGATTGCTTGGGCTATCTGCAGATTTGTGCGAGCAGGAGGAAACGTTCGACGTTTTAATCTATGATGCGAGGTGAGTTCGTCATGCGATACGAGCGGGTTTTGTGGTCGAGGTTTCCGCAGGCTGCATTGAAGCAAGAGGGCGGACCACAGACGCAGAAAGTGAGTTCTCGCGCCAGTTGGTGTGCCCGCTCGTTTGGGTTGTAGCCAGAAAAGCCGGAGATTTTTCCCATGTGAGCCGAGAACCATGCGTTGTGCGAGGATGGAAAATTTTCCTCCTTTGTCTCGTGGTGGAAGAGCCTGTGAACAACCATAGATGCCTTCAAAGAGACTAGATTGGTTGATTGATATGTGGGGTTTAACGTCCCAAAACCACTACATGATTATGAGAGACGCCGTAGTGGAGGGCTCCGGAAATTTAGACAACCTGGGGTTCTTTAACGTGCGCCCAAATCTGAGCACACGGGCCTACAGCATTTCCGCCTCCATCGGAAATGCAGCCGCTGCAGCCAGGATTCTAACCCGCGCCCTGCGGGTCAGCAGCCGAGTACCTTAGCTACTAGACCACCGCGGCGGGGCTCAAAGAGACTAGAGGCACCGAAAAAGTTTTTATGGCTGTTCTAGAGTCCAAGTAAATGACAGAAACTCCCGTGCAGCTTTGAAGGGCAAGCGCAATGGCCATTTCTTCTGCGTCGTGAGTGAAGTTGGTAACTACTGCAGCTGCGTTGACGAGTGAGCCACACACTAACAAAATACAAAAAGCAGACTCGACTTTTCAGACACAAGAAAAAAGTGATGGAGATGGGGCGAAGCTTCCGTCCGTTCATTCGTTTTTGCTTCCGTCCGTCCTCGCGTCCCTCTGTGTGACCGTCAATGCGGCCATCCGCCCGTCCGTGCGTGCGTCTGTTCGTGCGTCCACACGTCCACCCGTGCGTCCGTCCCTGCGTTTGTCCACGCATCCGCCCCTGCGTCCAGCCATGCGTCCATCCGCCCTTGCAGCCATCCGTGCATCTGTCCATGCATTCCTCTGTGTGTCCGTTCATCCATCTAGTCAACGCTCCAAGTACCACCATCTCGCATCTTTTCATCATATATTTCCCATATAGAAGCACCGCCATCCAGCGGACATTCCAAGTACTAAACGAGAGGTGGCACACGCACACTTTCTTAAGGCTTGCACTTCGTGTCTACTTCCCACATTTAACCACCTCGAGTTCATGGTATATACTAGTTAACACTCGCTAACCCTTTCTAAAACCAAGGAAGTTACGCCCACCGAGTATAGCGTAACAACCCTTTCTTGTCAGATAGTGCTCAATAACTAACATCTGAATTTCAGATGTTAGTTTAAAAGACTATTGGCACAAATATATTACATCTTTCTTGTTGTAACATGCCAATGGCTGCTAATAGGGAATGAGAGACAGAAAATTCGGCTTTTAGTTAACGCGCACGCTGCGAGCTTTTTATTGTTCAACAACGCACAGGAAAAATCTCCCACCGGAACCACCTTGTAGGTCAAAGCGTAAGACCTGTTGCGCACTATACAACGACGGACGAACGGGTGCCGCTTTAAAGAGCTTCGCCTCTAAAGAAGTAAGAAGGAATTCAACCCAAAAACTAACTGGCCTGTGATAAAATGTCATCTACGAGATGTGGTGATCGAAGTACGTTGGGGGGGGGGGGGGCTCGCTTTTCACTCACTATTTTTTTGTAATTTCTCTCTGTCTCTTCGCAACATTTCTTTTAATCATCTTTTATTCCCCTCACTTTCATTCCAGCACAAGGTAGCCAGCCGGTCTAAGAACTGGCTAACGTCCCTGTACTTCCACTTAAACTTTCCTCCTTTGTGTGTGTGTGTGTGTGTGTGTGTGTGTGTGTGTGTGTGTGTGTGTGTGTGTGTGTGTGTGTGTGTGTGTGTGTGTGTGTGCGTGCGTGCGTGCGTGCGTGCGTGCGTGCGCGAACTGTTGTTTTTTTGAGACCTCGAAAACTGTGCTAGTTCACTTGCGTGTCATTGTAATGCCGCAACACAGTTTTACAACGCGATTTTTGTAGTCAACATCCCCAATGAAAAGCCGAATCAAACATTATTTAGAATGTTTCCCTTCTCCGGCATTGCGCTCGGTAATATTTATCTCAATGACCAGGCTGACAAGAATGCCAGGTGGCTGCATTCATCATCGTATTTGCTTGGCAAAATCCAGGACGCTCATTAAGATTGTAATCATAAATATTATGTGTCATAGCAAAATTACCAAGTCAATATGAGAGATGGTGTTGTGGAGGGCTACAGAAGTTATGACCACCTGGGTTTTTTTTTTAACGTGCACCCAAATCTGAGCACCCGGGCGCATAGCTTTTACGCCTCTACCGAAAATGCAGCCGCCGCAGACAGGCTTTGATCTCGCAACCTGGGACCACCGTGGCGGGCGAATGCAATCATGATCTTTCTTGAAATAACGTCGTCATTGAAGTGCTTACCGGATATAGCAGATAGTTTTTGACTTCACTAACCAGTGGAGTCTTCTGAATTTTAATGCCCCATCGCGGTGGTCTTGTGGTTAAAGTACTCGGCTGCTGACCCGCAGGTTGCGGAATTGAATCCCGATGGTGGCGGCTGCTTTGTCGATGAAGGAGAAAATGCTGTAGGACTATGTGCTCAGATTTGAATGCACGTTAAAAAAACTTAGCTGTTCAAAATTTCCGGAGCCCTCCACTACAGCATCTCTCATTTTCATACGGCGATTTTGGGGCTTTGAACCCAAATCAATCAATAAATTCTGAATTTCAGAGGTTAGTTTTGAAGACTATTGGCACAAATACATTACATCTTTGTTGTTGTAACAATAGGTAGCTAATGACCAGTTTATCACGACCGGAAACCATACGCGCTTGTCCTTCTCTGCTTAAATCTTTCTTTTTTGTTGTTGTTTTT
Source organism: Rhipicephalus microplus (assembly GCF_013339725.1). Taxonomy (NCBI): domain Eukaryota; kingdom Metazoa; phylum Arthropoda; class Arachnida; order Ixodida; family Ixodidae; genus Rhipicephalus; species Rhipicephalus microplus. The sequence goes on from NW_023611169.1 coordinate 116,735, forward strand.
TACGCGTATAAGGAATCGCCAACTCACCCAATCAGGCATTTTTAAAGCTCATTGACCACGATGGCTCTTGAGGTCATTGCAATGGCTCTCAAGCTGCCCGTGGTTGTGACTTCCGAATCGTTACGCTGGCATATCGTGCAACACAGAAACATGGCGTTAGACACGCATTGTCCATCGGCAAAGATACCATGTAACCATTTATGGTGAAATCGTCCGCATCGATGACGTCCAGGGATTCAATGTGCCTCACACAAACACGCATATGCTTCCAATCGATGCTGAAATTGTCCGTTTCTTGCCGGGACATATGACTCCCTTCCAGTTTTTTACCTGCCGAGCACTAAGCATGCAAAAAACCACATTTTCATATGCGCTTCTCAATGTATACCTTGGCACATCACACCTGGACGACATCATCTGGTAAATCTACCGCTTCAACTGCAAAATACATGAACTTGGCCTTTATCCAAAAAGCAACTACTGGTACAAGGAACACGGGCGAACTTCAGCCCTCGCCCGCCACATGTGCCGTCTCTGCGAAATCAACCCGGATAAGCACGGCTCCTATATAACGATGGCGCCACACCGCGACCGTTTTCCGTGATATATCAAGCTTTTCTAGAGACTGTAATATTTCTGCTCTCGCACTCATATTTAAAGCAAGCGTACATAACCTTGACCCTGGCATTCTTCGGTGCCGCCAGCGTAGAGGTTGAGGAATGGTTACGTCACAACAGATGGCGAGAAATACTGCCGGTAATCATGTGATAAGAACAGGCTGGATGATAGCGCAGTCATTCGTTTCACGTAATCAGCCGCCGGCCTGCAAATATTGGTGCCCATTGCAAGTGATGGAAATTCTGGCCTACATCGTGGTGGCAAAGTTATGTGACAAGAAAAAGTGTAAAATGATTATAGCATTACACAATATTTCCACGTCATTTGCTCAACTACCATGGCCTGTTCATCAGTACATATACGATAATACACCAAAATTATGGGTATTTGGTCACATCATTGCTCATCGAACACATATTAAGTAGGCAAGTGTGCTCGTAGGTAATTCACAGCTAAGCTAATGTTGCCGTAATGACGCTGCCACGTTAAAGTAATGCAGCTTTCCCGACTATGAGGTTCTGAGTGAGGGAGAATCAAACTGATTACTTTAGAGTGCGTAAAGTGCACAAACAAAAAAAAAACAAATAAGAACGAAACTAGCAAGTTTGGATAGACGGCCCTTAACGTTAAAAAAATTACTTGAACCATGGCCTGAGACGAGTCTTTAGATAAAAGCGAACATATTTCTGACAGGCTTTTAGCGAAGACCGCACTGGATACGCGTTTGTGATATACAGCTACGAGTTGAGATATATTAAATGATTTGTCGCTATACATACTGTGAGTAGAAATAGAACGATGTGCGTATGAACGTTTTATGACAGTGTCAACTACTGCAAGAAAACTGTACATTGCCATGCTAATTCAACTGATTTCGGAGTGCAATTATGTTTTTGTTTTTTTTTCTTTTCCTGATTATTCATTTTGGATACCCTTTGTTTATTTTCTTTTTCGCTGCAGAACTTATCGACATGGTGTAGCCGAGGTAACATAGACCTCAACCTCTCCAACAGAACAGAACACCACAACTCACTAGATACGTTCAACAGAGAACATATCACCGGACAAAGTAGTGTTAATTCCTATAAAAAGGAACACGCGAACACATGGCCCACGTGCTCCGGCAGTTTCTTGTACTGCGTTCAAGCGCGAACGATATAGCAACCACGGCCAGTTTTCGCGGCATGATTCCATGCAGATTCCCAGAAACATCAGGTCTCAGCTGCGCATCGCACCCATTCCCCGCAATATGCACCCTGCGCACAACGTCGGTCGGCGTAGGGCCAGGGGTAGAGCACTGCTCGAGCACGTCCGTAGCAACCACACTGATGCAAGCTTTGTGGATGCTGCGCCATATGTCCAACAAGAGGCATTCGCTGTTTTCATCGTCGACTCAAATTCCAGGCTCACTTGCTCCGCCACAGTACACACATCGAAGCCCGTGATAGCCGAACAGGTTGCAATCGCGCTGGCTATGCTAGATAGTCGCAGAGAGTCAATATACAGCGACTCCAAGGCGGCTATCAAAGCCTACGAAACCGGGATGGTAGCCCCTCAGGCCCTCCGCATTCTCCAAAGCGTCAAGAGTATCACGCCCCATTCTCTCACTTGGTTTCCCGCTGCGAAGCACGAATGCGAAGCACGAATGAGGAAGGTTTATATGTAAGTTTAAAATCAGAACAACTTTACGAGGCGAAGGTAACTTTTTCCGCACATAACTGCCATGCCATGAATATTATATTTGGACGTGTCATTTGCCATCATTATTCATTCACGCCACTTGATATCAAATTTGGTATAAGTGGAGCTAGTGAAACGACCGCAAGCGTGTTATGTGCGTAGCATGTAGTCCTGTTTTACATGACACGCATATCATGATTATCATGTTCGCACGTCTCATTTAGCTTCGCCGTCTATTGACGTCATGCAATACCAATTTGGTGTATGTGAAGCTAGAGAAACGACAGCGAGCGCATCATGAGCGTAGCATGTGGTCGTCTTGTTACATGACACGCATCTCATGATTATTATGTTTGCACCAGTCACATACCTTCGTCGTTCATTTACGTCCCGTAATATGAAAATTGGAATATGCGAAGCTAGCGAAACGGCGGGAAGAGCATCATGAAGGGCCCAATATACTGCGACGTAACGGTTACGAGCGCACACTGGGCGCAGGGACGCTACGCTTGAAAAACGCGAATACTCCATAGTCTGACGCCAGACGCGACCAGCATCTTCACAGAGTTGAAAGATTGACTTAACTTGACAGAGTTGAGCACTGCGATACAGTTCGCCTCAAAAATGATGCTGTGCTACTCAAGAATCGCAGCAGATCATCGCTTATATGCAGTGACTTGCCATGCCTAGAGACGGCGCTCTCATTGGTTTTCTCAAATCAAGGTGAAGCGTTGAGTGAAGGGACATTCTTGAATACGGGGTTAAGTGTATTGGCGCCTTAAGTTTGGCATGTAGTCATGCTGTCACATGACACGCATCTCATAAATATTATTTTTGCACCTGTCACATACCTTCGTCATCAATTAACGTGACGTAATAGCAAATTTGGCAATATGAATCTAGCGAAACGGCCCCGAGTGCATCGTGAGTGCGGCATGTAGTCATGTTGTTACATGACACGCATCTCATGATTATCATGTTTGGACATGTTATTTACACATGTCGTCCGTTCGCGTCACGTAATACTGAATTTGGTGCATTTGAATCTAGCGAGATGGTCGCGAGCACATCATGAGCGTTGCATGTAGTCATGTTGCTACATGACACGCGTCACATGATTATCATGACTGCACTAGTCACAACTCTTTGTCGTCCATTCACGCCCCTTATAACCAAATTTGGTGCATGTGAAGCTAGCGAAACGCCTGTAAGGGCATCATGAGTGTGGCTTGTAGTCATAAAGTCCCATGACACGCATCTTAAGATGATCATGTTTGCGCCAGTCACATACCTTTATCATCCATTCGCATCACGTAACGCCGAATTTGGTATATGTGACGCTAGTGAGACCGCTGCGAGCGCAACATGAGAGTGGCGTGTAGTAATTACCGATGACTAACATGACAGGCATGTCATGATTTCCTCATTGTGGTGCTTTTCTTCACCTTTG